>WOGP01010341.1:0-10358 GCA_015342065.1 Leptinotarsa undecemlineata
TTAATATGTTTTGAATTTTTAACAGCTAGGTTTTGTATTCCTAAGCTCCGAATGTGAACTTTTTCAATCCTCATTGTTTGCTATAATTTTTCTCCTGACTATTCCAATTCAATATTTTGTCATTTTTTATTATTATTATTATTAACATGAAAAATTTTGTATTTAAAACTGTTTTCAAAGTGAATACAGCAAAATCCAAATTGAAAATGATGAATTTAACAGAAAATAAAAGCAAAAAGGTATAAACAAAAAACAAGAAGAAATAATGTTCAAAATGTTATTATTTAAAATATAAAAAAGAAAGAATTATGAAACAAGAAGTTACCATTATTATCTACATTCACAATCATTTATCAGATTGAGGTGGTAATGGCTTAAACAACGTGACTTTTGAAGATTCAAGAGTTGTACCCATTTTCAAATCAAAAACTAATTGAGAATAAAATTTGATGGTGACATGCTAAATAAAGAAAATTTTTCTCTTATCATTGCTCTAACAAAATGCAGGTTCCGTTGATGCCCAAATTTTCTCAACTGCCCTCCACTGTTCAACTGCTGAAAATTCAGCTTTTGCCTGAGTGATTTCCATATCATTGTCAAGCTGGGGAACTCCTATCACCTGTCCTTCATCCCCACAACCAATCAAAACTGCTACCTTTTCTACATTTTCACTACTCAAATTATCTGAAAGTATATTTTCGTCCCAGTGCGCAACATCTCCTTCTGAATCGGACTTTTTGAATATCTTTCCAATAAGCTTAGTCCCTTGTTTTCAGAATAGCTATCTGCGAAGTCGTATTATACTTCTACTCAATATTAAATTATGTGGGTCAAAACATAACGGCTCTGTAGTAGCTGATATTATTCAAACTGCGTCTCTACATCTGTCTTATAATAAAGACAATTTTTTGGTAATAATCTCTTCGCTTCCTCCTGCGTACTTATTTTTCTTTATTTCTTGTTTTCCATGATGTATGTCGCGAAAAAACACATTGAGCAGTAGCAAGCAGTAAGGAAAATACTCACTGAATAGGCTTCAAGTCAATCTCGAAAGAGAAAAAGAATAGGGAAACATGAAAAAATACAGAAAAACTCTAATAATGTACTTTTTTTTGTGATTTTTCCAATTTTGCCATCTCAGCTGCTCGTTTGTTTTCTCTTCATTTTCTGCATTCACAAAATTCATGTCAACGACTTCAGGACGTCATTTTTTCTCTGGAGTAACAAGAACTGCTTGTCTTCTTCAACAGTATTTCTTAATGAATCCAGATAGCAATATCAAAAAGGTCATCGAAGGCTGACTTGAAAGCTTCTACTTTTTCATTTTAAAATGTGCTTTCAGATTTATTATCGTTTTTTGTAGTTTTCTTTGTACAGTTTTTCAAGTTTTACAACACAATCTTTAATGTGTCTGGTTGGTATCTTAGCTTTCTCCCAAAAAATTACAACTTTCTGTTGTAAATCTTGCAGCTTCTCTGGTGTTCAATTCCACTCGCCGTATATTACAAAGTAAGCTGCGTAAAATTTGACAAATTTACTACCAGTGATTTGATGATGCATGTGGCCAATTTAATACATCATTTCTTTCTGCCTTGAACTCGAACCCAAACGAGCATGGCTAGTAGATACTCTAGAAGACCTCAAACCGCACAAGAAAAAAGTCACTAGAAGACCTTTGTTCAATTATGTTCACTGTTCGAAAAGCAAATGTTAACTAGAGCCCTCTGACCTCCTCCCTTACACTATTAAAAGAGAGGGAAAATCCCAGACTTCCCAGACAAGCAACCCAAAATAAAGAATGTTTTTTATGACACTCCAGGTAGACAAAAAGCAAAAGCAAATATATTTTCAAAAAAAAACTATTTACATATCTACGTTTTATGAGTACCTCTACCTTAAGGATAGAGTAGCAAAGTGACTCCTACTTCAGGCAAGCGCACCCTCACAACCCCGCCAAGACGAGGCAGTGGGGAACGCCCCCGCTATGTTAGCGGGTTAACGCTCACCCAGAAACATAGACTTAATTCAAAACGACTGGTTAATGTGCCTCCTGCCGTCAAGGCTATGCCAGTTTTTTCATGAATTTACAAACGGTCATCGAAAATATCGATAGCTTCATAAATCAACCCACCGTGACGCCGGCTTTGATTAAGATAAATTCTAACTGCCGTGATAATACTAATCAGCGGACTGTTTGGAATGAACCACTTGAAGTGTTTGTAATAGGATCAAATCCGTATTCGGCTCGACCTTTGCTATGTCTCGTGAATGCTCCAATGAAATGTATCGATCATTATCAGGAGCTTGTTGTTAACTCTCAGAATATTATCTTTTTTCTCTCCATGTACGGTACAACTAACCGATCCAGATGAAACTGTATTTGGCGTGTTGCCACCTCACTAGAGTAGGAATGGGCATATATGGCTGTATCATCTGCGAAAATTAGAAAGTCATATGTATAGAGAGAGTATAGGTGTGGTGATAGACAGGGCCCCTGTGGAACACCTGCTTCCATTGAAAAATTCGAAGAGATAGCTTGGTGTATTCTAACCTTAATTTCCGGTTAACCAAATAATATTCTTATCATGTATAAAAGCATGCGTGTCGCCCACATTTTCGCGAAAAATCCTCTTTTCCAATTTGTCTCAAAGGCTTTATGAAAAAATTATTCATTTTTTAACGGAGGACATAGATGCCTCATTCGACAGAGTGTCGGGGCCTTCTATATCGGGAGGGGTCGTCTACAGTATAATCCATAGCTTCCCTAACTAATGGATTTTCATGAGTTTCTGCACAATCAAAAACTCTCTGATACCTCGACTGAATGGACTGCCGAATGGAAGGCAGCTGCAAATCTCTGCGGATGGCTTCATTTCGCACGAACCAAGGAGCATTCACAATCATCCTAATTAGCTTGTTTTGTAGTCTCTCCAAGATGGAGATGTTGGTCGGAGCCGCTTGTCCCCAGACGTCTGAAGCATACATGATGACAGTCTTGAACATCGTGTTATAGAAGGTGATTTTGTTCTTGAGACTAATTTTGGATTTTCTGTTAATCAGAGGGTACAGACTAATTATCTGACCCTCGATCTTTGTTTTAACGCACATGATGTGCGGGTTCCAAGTGAGCCTACGGTCTATTAGAAGACCGAGGTACTTTACACGCGTTTGCCAGTCAATCTCCCTTCCAGAGATTCTCACTTTTTTGGCTGAAGAAGATTTCAATCTTCCCATGGTTATCGCCTGGTCTTGTACGGGTTCACTCGGATCTTCCAATCGAGGTACCAGCACTCCAGGTCATCCAATGCGCGTTGCATGTAGACGACGCCGAGCTCCCGGCCCGTGGGAGACGAGAGGAGAGTCGTGTCGTCGGCGTATAGAGATATCTTCACACGCTCAGGCCTTGGAAGGTCACTGGTGTATAGTGAATACAACGTCGAAGAGAGCACAGCCCCCTGTGGCACTCCAGCGAGGATCTCCTTGTTGTCAGACAGAGATCCCTCTATTCTGATCTGAAATGTTCTGTCCTTCAGGAAAGACCCAATCCACCGGATTAGGCCCCGAGACAGGTCGAACGTGTTCAGTTTGTGCAGAAGGCCTTTGTGCCAGACACGGTCAAAGGCCTTCGAGATGTCTAACAGTGCAATATGCACTTTTTTATTGCTGTTTAGCTCGCGGATGGTATTTTCGACCAGCCTTAGAGCCTGTAGCTCAGTAGAGTATTCTCTCCTGAAACATAATTGTTCGTCATGCAGAACATTTCGGTCCTCAACTTCTTCGCTGAGTCTTTAAAGAACGACTCTTTCAGCCAGCTTAGCCGCCTACGAGAGTAGACTGATCGGGCGATAGTTCTGTGGGAATAGCAGGTTCTGACCCTGTTTTGGAATCATGATAACTATCGCATGCTTCCATCTTCTGAGGAAGTGTCTGAGGGCCAACGAATTGTTTATGATATGTAAAAGCCATTCAACGCAGTTTTCCGGGAGCCTCTTCAGTAACTTATTAGTTATTGAGTTGACCCCCAGGGCTTTCTTGGTCTTTGCGGCCCTGATGTATCCCTTCAGTTTTTCCACAGAAGCTGGAATTATTCCTTCGAAATCCGTCTATTTAATAGGTCATTCGAGTGCGAAGAGGGGATAGCCCTCTTCCCTCTCCCGCTTCATTGGTATTAGCGGGAGATGACCGTTTGGCAGGGGTTGGTTGTTTTTCGCTTGAGTCCATATGCTACGTATCTCTACGCTTACCTGACTAAATGCGTTGTTGGACAACATATACTCGGCCTGTTTGAATTTTCTCCTAAACGAGTGTTCCTCTTTGTGGATGATATCAGCTTGAGCCCACTTGATATTATATTGATCGACTAAATGTGATGTTGGACAACATATATAATCAACATAATATCAATGTGAAAGCACTAGATTGACCTTTAAATAATTAGATCTCGAAGGAATAGGTCAAGCTGTCACCCGAAGACGATTATGGATACTAACTATCGAAACGTCCTAATATAACTTGGTTTATTATTTTTTCAGGAATTTCAAATCAATTTATATTATTATTATATTAGACAATGGAAGTCCGAACTGATCAAATAACTATTCGCATTCTCAAATATTCTGTTATTTCCAAACAATTGTAAACCTTCTCACATTGTTAGCCTTTCGATATTCATTGTTTAATGTTATTCCACTGGTAGTTTTACTCCAGAAATTATAAAAGAAATAGTTTAAACTCTTTCGACTTTCGATGTATGTGTGTATTCAAAGGACATGAAAATCTCTATTGGTGAGAAACGATAGATACAAAAGGTTCCAACCTTGAACTTGAATTCCACAATAGACAACAATAAGTAAATCTCCACCGTTATTTATCAAAAAGAAATAACCTTGATTCACTTCCGTGTTCTCTTCACCAAAAAATAATAATAAAAAAACAAACTCACCTTCAGATGAATCAACATCCGAAGCTTGCCTTTTGTGGCCCAATCTTAGCAGGCTGCTGACAGAAAACTGCCTTGAATTATTTGAACAAAGGGTCCTGCCATTGTAATCCTGGTTCGCATTGGCGAATTCTGACACATGTCCATCAAAAGTATACATTTCCAACTGGAAGTCTTTAAAAGATCGTTCACACGTGATTTTATTGCACCTTGTTTGCGATTAATTGAAAATTATATGTGAAATAATTTTTTCTTCAGTGAATGAAAGTTCATTTCTGTGTAGAGCATTTGACCTGTAATAAAAAAAATATTTAGCCGATATACACGTGGAAACTTGATTGTAACAATGCCAATTTTAATGTTTCCAGATAACTTTGGGATATTGCTGTGAAATATTACGATAGCTTTTCTCAAAGTTCCGAATTTTGTGAAAACACTAGTTGCCAGCGATATATTTTCATTGTCACTCAAAATGAGGCACGTGCTTTTTTTTTTGTACAGTCTTCAACAACGATTTAGTTACTATTGATATCCAGTATTCTAGATTCATATAGGCATGTTCCAAGTTTATTTACTTCCAACGTTCATACAATTCTACATTTACATTCTCATGATAACTTATCATGGCTGAATGTATCAAGATTATTCTGAAATGAATGTATATACATTTGTATATTATTAAATTCAGGATGAAATTGATTCATTAGCGTGTAGGCTACTAGAATCGAAATTTTAAAATATTTTATTTATCCAAAGTTGGAGAGTACTATTTTGAATTCGTAAACAAACGCATTTATTGATTGCGGTTTTGTCTTCAAGTTTATGATGAAAATTGAACGTGAACCTCACTACAATGCGATTTTCATCGTATGGTAGTGTGGTGTGAAGGAAATAACAGAAATGATTAGCGTAGTCGGAAAGTACTCTAATTAGCAATAAATTCTTGTTTATATTGTATCACTCCAAAAATTTTATAAGAATAATTCGGTTTTTACACTTCAGGAAAAGAAAGACAATAATATGGCAATCCTGATATACATAACTAAAAATATTTTCTTACAAATAAGAAATCGGAAAAGTAGTTATATCCGAACATAAGTAATGTTCAAATGGGCAATAAGTTTACGATATAAAGTTACTTTTCTTTATTTTCAATGGAGATGATTTTAAGTAAGAATTTTAGGTTTTGAGAATAGAAGAGACTGTTGCCTGAAACGTCAGTCATTGTAAGAAGAGAGTTGACTGATCCATTGAATCTGTTTCTTTCAGTTATTGTATTTTTCAACGCCGAACTAATCTCAGTTCAATGTTCCCCTTGAAGATGATCAATTGGTGATTGAAACACGTGTCCATGTTAAAAAAAGAAATGGTTTGGTGTTGGGATAAAACTCCAGTAATATTCATTACTGCAACAAAGGTTCCAAACAAAGCTTGTATTTTAAGGGCAAAATGTGTAAATACAAGTTCCTGAATAATTAATTAGACTTTTAAGTGCTTTACATTAGAGAGAAACTTGATCTGTTTAGCTGATTTATTGACCTTCATAGGTAGAATTGAAACCTCTGGCGTTAAATGAATCTAACGGAAATACTACCACACTAGAACAAAAAACACTGTGGCGTGCATTTTGCTAATCAGGTTGCCATATCATCAGAAGTTGAAGATATGATATGTGGAAAGTATTTTTATCAGACTGATTTATTCTGGTCATTGATTTGGTTTTATTGAAATTCATTGTGTTCAATGATATAGAAAAGATTTCGTTATTTTGTAATGAATTCGTAGTTTGTTACGAATAATATTCATCAAATCAATTGAAAATAAACAATAGTGGGTCCAGTTCTCTATACTTGGAAAAACTGTATTGATTTCATTCAAGAGGCAAAAAAAATGTGTTTTATATTGAGATTTATCATGTGGGTCAAATCAATTGTATAGCCTGAAAGTTGAACATTGATGTCGACATGCATGTTATGAAATCCCAAATAAATAAAACCATTCTCAGTGACTCTGGCTGATATGAAAACTCTATTTCAGGCAGATCTTTCATATATTCTCACGACAATTTTTTTGTTTCAATCTGAGGGGAAATTATTCCTGCAGTTTCACTGATAAGTGGTATTCCAAAATTATTCATACACAAGCCATGTTATCTAAGTAAGATGATAAGAAATAAATACGATAAACAGTAGTAAAAAAATTACTTGCAGGGATTTTTTGAAAAATTATCGTTTCAGGTCTCCCTGAATAAAAATAACAATTTTTCAAAATCATAGTTAGTGGAGAGTAAATGATTCAATCATAACCAATTATAGAAGAATAAAAAAATGAAATTAAAAAAATATATTCTTGAATTAAAATGTATTTTGCCTCAATACAACTGAGTGATGAGTATAACGATTCGTCTCGATATTTTACATTTTATTTCAAAAATGTTATTGGAATTCATTGTTTCGATATATTAACGTTCTTTATTCTCATGAATAATGTTTCTATTACTGAATAATGAATTCTCTAAAAAATGTCCCTAATTTCTGACAGGAATAAACTGTTGAACAAACATTTGATTTTTGTAAAAACCGAAATTGAACTTTTATTCACATGACATGAAAAAGTATGTTCATGATTTATTCTCCTTCAGTAAATCACTAACTTGAGTATTAACTTTCCAGACTAATATACTAACACTTATTATGAGGCGTGTCAAATCACTGAACTTATTAATTTACAAATTCACACTGAAACACTGTATGATGAAAACTAATTGCATCCTTCAACAAAACTAACGTCGGAATTGGTTAAATGATGATATTATTTCAATTAAAATTCACAAGATAATTTGACACACGAAATTGAAATTAATGTTTTGTTTACGGATTTCTATAATTCGATTATGCCAGAACGATATGTGAACTGAAAACTAGTTGAGATTTCAGCAAAGATCTGAAATATCTAAGGCGGCCCAGAATTATCCCCACTCCATCTAATGACTTAATTTGAGGCTCACATGAGGGCGGAGCCAACTTGAGTAAAGTACGGATTTTGTGCAGTATAATAATTTTTGGGGTGCTACTTTTCAAGATTTGTCATATGGCGTAAAAAGCATAGAAAATTCGAAGGAAAAAAGTTCAGGATCTGATGACGTAACCCTTTAAATATTCAATAATTCACAACAGCTCGTCAGATAATACCAAGTTCTATGTATGGAATATTTCTTCAAACTGAATATTTCAGCTTTTGAAAAAAATCCAAAAATATACAACACCATTTTTTCTCAATTCTTTTCATAATTTGTCCTTCGGAACTGAAAGCAATCTATGAAATCTTGAAATGAAAAGAGAGAATTTCAGTTTAGAAGTCACTTTAATTGCCTTATTCGAAAAGAGATATAGGAGAATTCAGATGCAGATCATTTTCATTGTCAAACTCTCCTCTTATGTACAACAAAACTTGCCATGTATAATTAAGTGTTGGAGAAAGAACTGAACCAGAAATCATCACATAAAAATGTATACATTTGTGTAGTTTTTTTGACACAGTCTGTCTTTGTAGATTCTTCACATCGTTCAGAAGCAGGAGCCAGGATTAAATAACACACAAAACAGTTTACAAAAGCGCAATACCTGTTTCACTTATTGAGAGATGTTCAATTTTGAATTCAACATACTTCAAGAATTTTTCGTCTAGTGAATAGTTACAGAATAAATTGTTGATTTTGAAAATCGTCATCCAAAAAAATACATCCGATAAAAAGACAATATCCAATTACAAGTTAGAAAACGTTTGAACGATTTATTTGAATGTAAAGAACTGACAGAGCGTAATTTCTCATAACCTCTTGATATTTTAAACTACAGAGGTTTCCTCAAGTAATTCGCATATACCGAAAAAAGTCGAAAATACCTGCCAAGTAATGCCGATGTTGATTAAGATTGTTTCTGTTTTTTGACTTCAATTTGAACTTTGAAAATTTTTTCTCATGGGACTGGTAAAGCCCGTCTTTGGTTTTTGTAATTGATACCTCAGTTCGTATAAATATCAATAGATTTTGTCTCACTTCTTTGATATAGTAGACTTTGTATGCAAGTAATGGTTGTAGGCGAATGTAGGAATCCCTTGAACCTAATTTACATTCTATTTCCTACTATACATGATACACATTTTTTCACGAAATTTTCAACCTTTCTGGTCAATATGTCCATGAGCAAATTCCTCTTTATCACTTCTCCTGCCCTTGTGAACAAATATATTTATAATTGATTTACCGTTACATCTGGAATAGCTGACGAATCTCTTATCGATTCAAATTTCATTCATGAATTCCATTTCTCTATAAAGCATTCTCCATCATCCCCATTCAACTCAAAAATTCTGAAACTGTCCTTCGAGTGTTTGTTTTATTTTTGGACACTACGATTTCATTATCAATTTATTTTCAGAAATAGTTTCTTGTATGAATATCTTCACTGTAAACCAAGCAATGATACATCCAAATGGAATATAGATATCTCTCCATATTTTTTTACTTATAATGAAAAAAAATCAGCATGTATAGAGCAGCAGAATGTATTTTCATTCAACAGTATCGTTCATCCAAACAATTGAAGAGTTTGATAAAAATATGTTTATGAAGGAAATAAATATGAATATGCTTTTTAGTTACTAATTACTTCATTTAAAAGTTTCCTAACCCACTGAACCACAAAAGCACAGCTTGAGTTTACTTTTTGACATTTGTCAAGATTATTCGTGTCTCCTTCTGTGAATTCCATCTTGAACTTCATTGTCACACAGGTGTAAAAACAGTTCATATCGATGAGTCCTGTGGGTCAAATGACAAAATAACTTGACTGCATATGACGCGCATTCGGAATAAGAAGTTCATTTCTGAAAGAACTGAGAGCAACTGGTAAACATAAAAAGGTGTTGATTATTTAGCACCCCAAATAAAGTTCGAAAATTATTGCCCTTCTAATTGGAGATAATAGTGGCGAGAAGTGGTGACATTTTTAGTTGTTTCCGTGTTGCATTCTTGTTAATGAGATCGTTTATTTTAATATCTTTTCGGAACGGTCTGAATACTTTATGATTAGTTTTGGCATGAAGAATGTCAAATCAAATGATATATTAGTATTGGTATACTTTCACGGATATTCAATTGAAGTATTCAAGGTACTCTTGATTGCATATGAAAATACAATTTTTCGCCAATTTCACATTCATGATAGAATTGACCAATACGAGTACGAGATGAAATCCATAACTTATTCAAGTTACACTCAACCCACAATAACGTGTTATTTATTTATTTATTTATTTGACACTTTGGTACATTGAGTACATGTGCTAAGTCATAATTAAAAAACAAAAATAAAACTACAGAAAGTCGAACAATACAAAAACAATAAATATGGTTCAC
>WOGP01010342.1:0-10357 GCA_015342065.1 Leptinotarsa undecemlineata
AGAGAAATGAAAATTTCTGTTTTATACCACTTTTAATTGTAACTAACGTTACTGCAGTTTCGTCCTATATGGACATTTTCAAACTTACTTACACAATAAAGTAAGTTACTTACAAAAAAATTGTGTAAGTAACTTTGAAAATAAAGTAAGTTACTTACAAAAAAATTGTGTAAGTACGTTTGAAAATGTCCATATAGGACGAAACTGCAGTAACGTTAGTTACAAGTAAAAGTGGTATAAAACATAGAAATTTTCATTTCTCTTTTGAAAATGTCCATATAGGACGAAACTGCAGGAAGCTTTTAAGTTATTTGGTTCGATTTCACACCACACCACACCGGCGAATATCTTTCAGATACCCCACGTCAAGTCTGGAAGACGAGCAGTTATTGAAATGGACTTCAATTACATACATCCAACTGTTAGAAAATCAAGATTTTGCTGACAATTTTTGGATCAGAGTGAAGGAAACATTATATTCCTATCACATTATCTAGCGATTAGACAATAGCATGTCTTCCACCAATGCCTGCATATAGATACAGAGATATGGAGTTACAAAAACACATGATAATAGAACGCCTAGAACTTTTGAAACAAAATAACACCCTGTAAGTTTTGTAAACGAATTTAACCGATTCAGTAAAGACTTTAGAGGCTAATACTCACTCTACTAGTGTGAAATCTTGATTTGTTGTTTCACACAACCTTTTCATAAATTTTTGCATCATCAATGAAAACGTACAAAGACGAAAAATATAAACTATTCGTCTCTGGAAAAAAGTGAATCTAAACCTTGGTTGAACTGAATCGAATTTGAAAGAGTGGGCTCACCAAAACTCTCTTCAACTCTTCAATAATATAGCTTGTTTTTTTAAGAAGAAAGATTTGGAGGTAACCTACTGAGCAAACGATAATTTGAGAACAATTATGAAAACAATATCGGGGGTATATAATCTGATTTCTTGTCTCGAACGTCATATTGACTAAACAGGGTGAATGTTCCCCAGAAGAAAGAAAAAACATGAAGAGAACATTGAGAGAGAAAGCCAATTCGAGTTTCCAAACCATTTTTTGGTAGATAGCATAAGCTGTCTGTTCAGTGAAGGTTAATTTTCAATTTTCTCAAAACCTATTTATTTATTAATTAATTTCTATTTTGCCCCCTTCAATGTAGTCCCTCACAGCCAGCGTTTTATCCAATCCTCAAAGCAGTAAGTCACAAGGGTCTAAATATGGTGAATACAGTGGCTGAAGCATGCTTACGATGTTGTTTCTGGCCAATGAACAATCAATGGCAAGCGAGCACGTATATTATCGTAATGCAAAAGCCATGAATTGTTTTTCCACAATGCCGGATGTTTTCTTCGTATTGCTTCTCGCAAGCGGAGGATAACTTTAAGATAACACTTTTTATTGACCGTATGACCATGTGGCAAGAATTCCTGATGCACTACGTCACGGTAATTGAAGAAAGCAGTGAGCAAAACCTTGATATTTGATCGAACTTGGCGTGCTTCCGTTGATCTTGGCTCTCCTAGACCATTCCATTCAGATGATTGGAATTTGGTTTCGATGTCATAATTATATACTCATGATTCTTCACCAGTTATGAGCAATTCAGTAATTCCTGGACGTTGCTCATGCGACGGTTATTTTACACGTATGATATATAAGAAACATGATGTAGAAATTAATTTATCTCGTACTGATTTTCATCAAGTATCAACCAGTTAGCTGTAGCATTTATTGTAGGAGAAACGGTATTACATTTCCATTTAAAATGCTCTGCGTGCAAGATTATACAGAACAGCGCAGCAATATATTGGTTTCTAACTTTGTAACATACAAAGAAAAAAATCAAATTCAATCCATTGGATAGCAGAGTTGGGTTGTAACGATGTCCTGAAGTTCGAACGTAATTCGTACTCGTCGTTCATCAACTTCATTTCATCAAGTGAATAGAACTGGCCGATACTTGATGAAAATCTATATTAAAACTAACTTATACAGTTTATCGAATACAAAAACCGGGACACGTGTTTCGCTATACAATAACTTTCTCGGTTTTTATAAAAACCTTTATAGTGAAAATCATACAGTAAAGTGTATTAGTTAGTTTTAATCTCGTTTCAGGTTTCCTGAAAAACCAGGAGTGCTTTTTTACTTTTATGAGTAATCTTTATTTTTTTCAGTAAAGTACAGTCCATCACACCAATTACACCTGCTGTTACCCACAGCGAGGGACCATACTGGGATGGGAAGGTACAAACTTTGTACTACCTTGATACGTTCAGTGCCACCTTGCATAGATGGGACTCCCTGAATGAGGAACTTTCATCGCATAAATTAGGTGAAGTTCTACGATATATTTCAATATTGCATTCATCTTTTTTTCAGTCACACACGTGACAATCGATATCCCTAGGAAACCGAAACTTGTGCGAACTGAGGATCATTCTTTTCTCCCAGGGTAATATAGAAAACCAAAAAAATGTCATTTACAAATATTGGTCAACATAAACATTTTAAAAATTATCTAACATAATCAGCAGTCTGAAAAAAATATCTACACAAAGCTTGGCCAACCTATGAATAAAAAAAGAAGAAAAATCAACACATAAACTATTGTCAAAATTAGGTTGTAGAAATATGTCCTAAAAATCCATTGACTGAGTAAAAAAAGTAAGATAGTTTTTCTGTTTTTTTTAATCAGATTGACCAAGAACTCAAGTGGAAACGAAGATTATTTTTTTGAAATTTTGTTTCAGGAAATCGTTCTGTTCGAACTGAATTGGCATTCCGTATGTAATAGTTTTGTACATCGGACTGTCTAATCAAGAAACTCGATTTTTTGTGAATTTCAACTAAAACTGCAAATATGTATAATTATTTCAAATGTTATGTAAAGATGTTGGCAATGTTCTCTATAATCACAGTAACTGATGATTCATATAGCTCTTTTTTGAATCTTCAATGGCCAGGAATTTATGGAATTTCTGCCGCGGGTGGCTAGCTTCTTCAGAGTTTTATACATCCTGAGTTTATCACCGATGACTGGATATAAAGAATACGTAAAACGTATTTGAGTTGACAGCTTCTTCTTTTCTTTTGTGAACCTCAATCAAATATGGAATCCCATTCCAAGAAGAATATAATGTCTTTCTTGTTTTTAATAACAATTCACTATTTCTCAATTTCAGAAAATTACAGTTCTGTAGGCCTAATAATTCCTATCAAAGGGAAGAAAAACAGTTTCCTGGTTGGAGCTGATAGAGATTTGTTTAAGTTGAGTTGGCCAAAAGGACCTTCCAAAGTGAAACCGAATGTTTTGTTGAAAGTTGAAGCTGACAAACCTAAGAACCAATTCAATGATGGAAAAATTGATAGCAAAGGAAGGGTGTGGATTGGTGAGTTTCATAAAATGAAAATGTTCCTTGATTTAATTCTGCATTGGAAAATATTGCTTTTGTATTTCCATTTCCTTTAATATTATCAATAATAATAATAATATAATAATCTTTAGTTTTCTTTTTGATAGGATATCATGACTTTGACCTTAGATTTTAATAATCGCGTACACCCTACCATAGGTAGGTTTTGATACAACTTTTAGGATGTCGAAATACAAGTGCATAATTATAATAATATTAAATATTTATTTAAATTTTTGACAAAGTTACAAAATTCAAAACGATGATAACAATTATCAACAAGGAAATCCTTGAGTTTTCTGTTACAGATATTCACGGGTTTGCATTTTTTTCATAATATCTGGCAGCACATTATAGACACGTGGAGCAATATGGTCGGGTAATTCAACAGCTAATTGTAAATGATACAAAAACATTGTATTTTGTCTTGTATTAATATTCTGTTTAAATTTATTTGGTACAAACAACTCATTTCTATTCTCAAAAACAGAGAAACACAAGTCAACAATCAAAACACTGGGAAGTGTTAGAATTCTAAAATTTTTAAAGCATTTCTCCATGAATCACGGTAACTTATGCCACTAATGATTAGTATGAGTTTTTTGTGCTATCAAGACAATCAACCTGAGTTGAAATAGAGTCGATTGTTTTGATTGGGAACTCACAATGGTTCTGTCAATCTGAACGTACATCAATGTGAATACCTAGAAATTTTGAGCTCGCACAAAATGACGGAATTTACGTTCATTCTGGAACTGATGATTCACATTGCCGTTGCCGATGATGAAATCTCATTTAATCTATTTTCTTGGCGTTCAAAAACCAATCGTTCGCAGAAAACCATTTATTAATACTTCCAAAAATTCGGTTACATTTTCCTTTCAAAACTTAATCGGATTTTTCAGAGATTATAATCGACGTGTCATCTGCATAAATTGTTATGAATGTTCCGGGTGCTGCACACTCCAATTCATTTATGTACAAGGGTCCCAATATCGATCCTTGAGATACTCCAAATTCGAGGAGAGCAATGCTGTGGGTTGCATTGTTGATAGCGACATATTGTTTTCTATTAGATAGGTAGTCTGTTAACCATACCAACGATATACCAACCCATAAGAAAAATTAACCAGTAAATCCACACCCACTACTTTCATTCATAAATTCACATAGTTCTCGGCGACCTCGAAACGAAGTGTGGATAATTACGTTCTTTTACCATAGGCGTGCGCTCTTATAAAAACGAAATTTAAGGATTTTATAGAAGATTTTGTGGTAAGTTAGTTATAACCAACTACAAAAACTTAAAACAATAATAACAACAGCGAATAAACCAAACACAATATCATTTTCCAACTTTTTAATAATTAATCCGATCCCCGTTGTAACGTCAAATCCTTCGATACTACAGCACTGAACGCGTTGGATGAGAATGTCATCCTAAAGGTTGCCCTAAACGATCAATCTGCTTGATCAAACGATTAAATCAATCGATTGACGCTCGCTTCAATAAACTGCAATCAGCCCTTCAATCTTTTGATCAAAAACTTCTTCTCACCAGAAATGGGACCAGTGCACACTTGCTGTTCGTTCGCTGGTGGTTCATTTCGGTGAGCAATGGTTTTGAACACGGATTTAGCCTTTCTTGCTCTTCACTTTTCATAATTCCGGACAATCGCGATATAATTCAATCAACATATTAATGAATTCCCGTTCAGAGTTTTCGGGAATCTCACTTTCAGTAGCGGACGCCATGGTTTCTACCTAGTGACTGACGCAATGCTTGACGAAAATTGCCCTAGACGGTCAACTCCCTCCTTCAACCGCTTGAGTCATTCAAACTTTCTCTCAATCGCCATCAAGCCGCGCTTCAACCGTCAAACAGGTTCCTACACGGTCAATCACACTTGAGTCAATCGATTGACTCAAGCTTTTGATAAAAACGATTGACCGTCTAGGGCCTCCTTTAAGAGCGGTTGAAGGTCCCCGGCAACTCGGGTGGATCACGTTGTAAGAGAGCCTACTGGTTGTATTATTCTACTGTGATATACATCTAATGCCATAACTGCATTGTTTATTTAAGATGTTATCATCAATATAGTAGAAGGCCCTGACAAGATCGCAGAATATTCCTACGGAGTATACGAGTTAATAGCTGGGTTTCTCAAATTCCGTAATACTTATCTAATTTTAACTAAGATGAATGGACCATACGACTAGATGGCTGTTAATTTCAACGCTGCCAGTTTTAGCGCTGTTGGAAAGAAGCATTTTATCGCCGTTAACCTTTATGTTTTTCTACGCTGCGGAAAATAGTAACATTTTTAGCTTTCGAGTTATTTCTCACTTTACTAATTTCCTCAATTAATTCAAGGTACTCTTACTCGTAAAGATGACTTATCAGTTTCACCTAAAGGTGGCAGTTTGTACATGGTAAAGTGTGGTAAAGTAAGGAAAGAGGAAGAGAAAATATTGAACACCAGTATAAGCAACGGTATCGCCTGGTCAAAAGATAACAAAAAGTTTTATTTTACCGACAGTATGGAGAAGACCGTAGCTGAATATGATTATGAAGAAGAGTCCGGGGAAATAAGTAAGTAAAATTAATATTCACTGTCGAGATATGTACCTACATTTTCTTCTGTCATATAATCGCATCAGCTTGTTAATAATAATGATGACCTTTGTGGTAGCTATTTTCCGAGTTTTTGTGTCACAACGGTTCGTAAGGCTGCTTGAATTTATTTTTCATGTGATGTTTTTCAGCAAGTTGGTGAGCTTCGAAGCTACCCCCCTCCTCCTAAATAATATTATAAAAATCGTCTGTATTACTTTCAATCTACAAAAAAATCAAATAGTCATGAGCAAAAAATTTACATCGGTTTAAAGTAAGAGATAGAGTTCAACTGTTTTGGGTGGAGAACCCACAAAACGTCCACGTAAAGATGACGCGTTACAAGACAAGATATATATGGTGAACAGCAGTGGTCACGGATTGGATCCTTGTGAAACTCTCAACTTCAATTTCGTGACTCGCCTACCATCAACACACATAATTAGCTAATTATAAAATATAATGCAATATGATCAAAAGTGATTGGAATGTAGTGATTGTCTATTACGGGAAAGTACTCGCAACATCGATTGCAAATTTATTGTTCTGAGAGAGTTTCACTTGCATTTGAGAAGTTTTTCTGAGTTTTTTATCTATTGTCATCTTGGGTTCAGGCAGTTACTCAGCACTTTGCAAATAACGAATATGCGTTTATGCTTAGAAATGTGTAATGGCAGAATACGAAGATGAAAACAGCAAAAATTAACTAACTCTCTTAGCGAGTTTGATAAAAAAATTTAGATCATCGAAAAATAGTTAAAAAAAATTTGTGACGAAATCCCTTAAGAAATGTATGGTTTTAATTGTGAATTTTCATATTATTGGAGAAAAATTAATAATCTTTTTTAGGTAATAGAAGAATTGTATTCGACCTTCATGATCATTCAGATCTTCAAGGTATACCAGATGGCATGACAATTGACATAAATGGAAATCTTTGGATCGCTCTGTTTGGGGGTCATGCTGTGAGTAATTAACAGTACATTGACAACAACAATAAGTCTTTTTCATAAAATACAGTAATGATTACCAATAACACATTATTTAATTGAAAAATAACAGCGTGAAAGCTATTTTCCGATTTTTTCAGCCGTGCTCTGCAGGTTTTCATACACAACGTTTCCTCTACAACTGCGGTAGACATTATCAAAAGCGATGCGGTAACAAGACAAGAGTAGATAAACAAGGCAGGTTCTGGCTCAAATTCCCATGTATTTTCTTATGGCGTTAAATGTTTTGCAATTTTCAAGACATCCGATCGGAACCTTACCCGAACTTAGTGTGTTTCGGAGAGACTTTGGTGAGTAGGAGAGAGAAACGTGTGACGTAATCGATGCACTCCTCGGGCCTTCACCACTGAACCCCCTTGTCACGTACCAGTCACGTGGTCATCGGCAGCTGAGGGAAATTGAATTTTTAAAAAAACGCTGGGGATGAGAATCGAACCCAGGTCGTCGGCGTGTTAGACATTGTCCTTAGCCTCGACACCAACGTGAGATCTTAGAAATAATTGCGAATTGTTGATACTAGTGGGGCCTGCAGTTGTTTTTTCAGGACTGAAATTGACTCATTTTCTATACTAAACCTCATTTCTTGATTTCCGAAGAATTTAAGGGAAATTGTGGCGTCAGAATTGATGTTTCATAAAAAGGTGTATGTTTGTGTGAGTGAGACGACAGTTTGACGTATGAGAACGAGATGGAAATGGTATCGAGGTGATCCGTTGTAGAGATAAGGCAGCCAGTGAGGGCCAGCGTAAGCATGACAGGTTCGGTGTTGTCGGTTGCAAAATAAATCGTTGTTTATAGGGTGATGAAGCGTTGCCGGTTTCAAAATTATGCGTGAAGGGTTAGGAATACGACTCGATAAAAACTGTATGGTAATGAGATGATGACGATGATAACTATGAGGATCTTGCGTTTTAACATGCATTGTCTGAATCGTATATTTGTTAACCAGGTTAGCATCATCAGAAGAAGGAGGAGATGGCATCCAAAGGTGTTCGGGAGTCACGTATTGTGGAGTTAACTTTCGAAGCTGGGGGTAATGAGGGAGCGAAGTATTCGACAATGATGTTTCAAAATATGTACGTTTGCGTGCGTTCATTCTTTTTCAGAAGTATTCTTATTACTCACGGAAACATATCGTTTAAAAATAACTTTAGATTTTTTATTGTTACCACTGAATCTTCAACAATTTTAATGGAGCTCTGTTATACCGGGGTATACCAGAATCAAATACAAGTATAATGTCTACCGCAGTAGTAGACAAACCGTCAGGCATAAAAACTTGCAGACCGCTACCGAAAACCCAGAAAATAGCCTTTACGCACTTATCATCATTATTATATACGAGATATCTCTTTCAGGTGATAAATGTGGATCCGCGGACGGGCCAGATTGTGAATCGCATTAAAATGCCCGTAACGTATGTGACGTCAGTGTGTTTTGGAGGTCCCCAATTCGCCGATCTTTTCGTGACTACTTCCAGATTACACCTCACAGAGAATCAGCTGCCAGAAGAACCGGACGCTGGATGTGTGTTTGTTATTAAAAATGTGGGAGTCAGAGGTCTGCCAGGAAACGAAGTTATAGATTATAGTTGATTCTTTTAAATATAATTTCATTACATGTAATGCGTTCATCATTATTTCATAACATTATGTAGGAGATGATATGAGAGAAGATTTTTGCTACACGTTGTTTTGGGTAAATAGTCTTTTGAAAAATTCCACGATAACGTGAAAAAGGCTCTAATTGAACTAGTCTGGAGATCTAGAAAGATCCTCATGGCCGCTGACGGTGTGGTACTGATGGCACCACTGATGGCCAGACAAGCCTGTCTCTGTGAGCCAGAAAGCTTCGCCTGGGCCCTCTGGCTTACAGAGACAGGCTTGTCTTGTGTCAATAGAGCATTGCTCTATAGCAAAAATGAATATTGTTGAATCCAAGGCTTGGTCCAAGACTTGGCTTGATAAACATTATATGGACTTTGCACCAGGAAAATCAACCGTTGAGAAGTGTTTTGGTTTGTTTGAACGAGGTGAAATGACCACCGTAGACGATTCACGCAGTGGACGCCTCAAAGAGACTATTACCGACGAAAATATTATGAAAGTCCACAAAGTAATTTTGTATGACCGCAAAAAGAAATGTATCGAGATAGCTGAGGCTCTAAAGATATCAAAGTAACGTGTTGGACATATCGTGCATTAATATTTGGGGGTAGGAAAGCTCTGTTCAAAGTGAATGTCACGCGAGCTCATAATTGACCAAAAACAACAACAAATGGATGATTCTGAGCAGTGTTTGAAGCTGTTCGTACATATAGTCGTACGGTCAATAAGGAGTATTACCTTGAAGCTATGCGCCGATTGCGAGAAGCAATATGAAGAAAAGTCCGGTAATTTTTTGGACAAAAACAACACCGTAATCATGTCTCAGCCACCGCATTCACCAGATTTGGCCTCACGTGACATGTTTCCAATATGAAAGACCCATGAGAAGACGGCATTTCGCGATGATCGAGGAGATTATTTCGAACTTTCAAATTGTTTTGTACTATTGATTTGTTTTATTGCTATTAACCTTACTTATTACTAACTTTCTTAGTTGGAATACAATTAGAGTTGCACTTCACCTTTTTTTCATAATAAGTAATGAAAAATAAAATACTTTATTTAAATTCGTATATATTTTTCAATCACAAGTCGTCATAATCATCATCGGATTCGAAACTTATTATATGAGGCAAAATATTCTTCTCTGTGAAACCCATTTTCTCTATACCAATATAATTTTATATGTTTTGTTCAATATGAAGAATAGTTTTAGCCCATACATCAGGTGTAGCTTTGTCTAAAGCTTCTTTCTATATAGTCTGGGATTTGTCAGTTGAAGCGCCATCTCTTCCCACATTATCCCTATAAAAATTTTTTGTTAATCCCCAAACATGTTCGATGGTATTAAACATGCAGTAATACGGTGGAAGACGAAGTACTTGATGCCCATATTTTTCTGCAAGCATATCAGCTCATATACAGCGTGACTCACGGTCGATGGTAGGTTAGACGTTTCTGGAAAACGCAAAGCATAAATTTTGTGAAAATTTCACCTCTCACATTTCCTTACCTGTTCTATGGATCTAAAATATTTTCAGCATTGCGGCGTTGCCACTTCCATCAAAAAGTCCTAGCAACTTTTTTTTTATGGAACACCCCGTATATTATTACATTTTTGGAATCGCTCTGGTATTTTAATACTTTTTTGTTGATAATGTCCTATACCTATCTCTATCTGTTTTCGAGATA
>WOGP01010344.1:0-10356 GCA_015342065.1 Leptinotarsa undecemlineata
TAAATTGTGTATGGCCGATAAAAAAGGGATCGATATTCACGTTTGTATACAAACTAAGTGGCCAGATTAGAAGCCACCAACACATAAAGGGTTAAATGAGCATTTTGTTTCATATCGTGAGGAAATCATATGCAGGTCTTCAATGAACATTCTATGCAAAAATTCTGTGGATATTCATAAATATCCAACCGAGTGCCCTTCGAACATCCTATGAATATCCATAGGACGTCCGTTGGGTTAGAAACATATATTTTATGGATATACGGAATATCTGAGTAGTATATTAATAATATAGCCCTTGAAAGGATTGTTAGAGCGGTTTTTGCCGGATTTCACAAAAATCTTTCAAATATATAATTTTTTCTTCGTAGAAAGGGACCTTTTGAGAAGATGACAATTGTAAAAAAGAGAGAAACTGCCATATTTCGGCTCTGCAAAGACAACAAGAGTACTCCTGAATATCTCGCACACAATTTATAGAAAAACATTCGAATGTCGTGACTAAACTAAAAAAACCTCTGCAGGAATAAAAGCTCGCTAGCCTGAGATCGTTATTCTGAGTAGAGCTCGACCGTAAAACCAGTTGCAGAATTCGTATACAAAATTAATAACTCTTGTAGAAGGCAACGGTGTAGAATTACATCGATGATATGTCGAGAATGCCAAGAATCCAGCAAAGAATTATGATGTCCTCTCTCCTCGAAATTATTTATTGTAAAATATTAGGTATGCCGGAGCGAACACGAACAATTGAATGTCCCCGTTCTGACAGGCTATTTTTTACAAGAATAATAAGATAATATGAGGCTCGATTCGAGAGTTGAGAGTTATTCGGCGCACGGTTACGTAACGCTGTAGGTCAATCACTTAAAAAATTCGCCACGGAATAAATTCTTGCATGATGAAGTTTTTACAGGCTGACGAACAATAACAATCTTGGTGAAGCAAGGTGGAAACATTTCTTGAAGCATCGAATGTGTCGTTTAAATGTTCCTTGTAGTATTCTCAAAATCCTCCAATTTATAGAACAGCGGGACTTGGCTGTCTTATCCATGGGCTTGTCATGTTACTCAACAGCAAAGAAAGTACCGATATTAAGAATGAAATTATACACGGATATATTTCAAACTCTACAAATAAGTGATTTTTTGCTGGTATCTTCTTGGCAACACTGTTTTTGACATATCACGCGTTAATCCTGTCTTGTGTCATTGTCAAACTTATTCAGTTTGGTCTATAATTCAACCATGAATCGATTTAAG
Organism: Leptinotarsa undecemlineata; assembly: GCA_015342065.1. Taxonomy (NCBI): domain Eukaryota; kingdom Metazoa; phylum Arthropoda; class Insecta; order Coleoptera; family Chrysomelidae; genus Leptinotarsa; species Leptinotarsa undecemlineata. Next base: position 1,263 of record WOGP01010344.1, read on the forward strand.
AATGAACAACGCCTGTAAATGATTAATTTTTTTTATAAAAATTCATGCTCAGTGAATAAAGTGCATCGTGGCCTTCTTCCAATTCATGGACAGTTTCGTCGGCCTACTGAGTAAGCTATTCGGACTTGTGACAAAATTTGGAACCCCGTTTACATTATTGGTCATTGAACCACCAACACGCATACGTAGAGTGAGGACCAAAAAAAACATTGCGGCTGAATTCGCCAGTGTTCGTGATGACCGTGATATGTCGATTCGCCGCCGTTCGCAGCAATTGAACCTCTGTTATTCCACTACGTGGGAAATTTTGCGAAAGCAGTTGGGTGTTAAACCTTATGAGATAAAGATGGTGCAGGAATCGAAGCTACACGACCTTCTACAACATCTAACATTTGGTGAATGGGCGCTGGCAAAGTTGGAGAAAGATCCACATTTTTATCGAAAAATTGTGATCAGCGACGAGGCTCATTTCTGGTTGAATGGATACGTTAACAACCAACATTGCCGCATCTGGAGTGAATAACAGCCACAAGCATTGAATTTCAAAAAAGTCACTGTTTGGTGTTGATTATGGGTCAGTGGCATCATCAGGCCGTTCTTCTTCAAAGACGACAATGGCCGGAACGTTACTGTGAATGGCTAGCGCTACCGTGTGATGATTGACGAGTTTTAGTTACCCAAAATGAAAGAATTGGGAATGCCTGACATGTGGTTTCAACAAGACGGTGCCACATGCCACATGGCACGCGAATTAATGGCTCAATTAAGAGCCGCCTTTGGTGAACAGTTCATCTCACGATTGGGGTCCACCAATTGTTCGCCTATATCGTGTCTTTTAACGTCTTTGGATTATTTCTTGTGGGGTCATGTTAGGGCGCATGTCTACAGGGATATACCAGCAACGATTGATGCTCTGGAATCCAACATTGAAGCATTTATACGTGAAATACCGGCCGATATCTCAGAGAAAGTGTGCCAAAATTGGACCTGGCACATGAGCCGTCTAAAGCGGAGCTGCGGACAACATTTGCATGAAATCATCTTCGAACATTGAATTGTATTGATTGTTCTATCAATTCAAAAAAAAATTTCAATAATTTTTCAAATGTTGTTGTTTTGAAAATCAAATCATATACTTCTTTGAAATTCACCTGTTACATATTATAAAACAAAGTTTTTCTCGTGTCTGTCTGTATATCTGTCTAAACGTGATGAATTAAAAACTAGCGAAAGTATATTTATACAGTTTCTGCCAAGTACGAAGTATTTGGGATGGATTGTAAAGTAAATATCATTATTGGCGCGGGAGAAATGGTCGCCATATTGATATGATTAATTTGGAGAATATTTCAAAACGATGAACTTTTTTCAGAATGACAAATTTGCCAATTGTACTGTATAGTAGCAATAAGTACTGAATAGGAAAGACTCATGCAGTTGACGACATTGAAGATTTGGAGGTTAGGATGTAACATAAATGAATTGATAAATGAATAAATAATTCTGAGAACACAATGGTTTTTGAAATGAATCTGCCTCATATTCTTTGAATTTAGAATATCAAAGAGGTCATTGATTATTCGCAAAACAATTTCAGTTGCAGAAGTATCTTTGAATTCTGGGAGCTGTAAATCGTATCTACACAACTTTAGCGAATAATTTTGTTGGGGACATAACTACAGAAGGTCAATTATTTCTCGTTTTATAATTGGGTTCACTCTATTTTCATCTAATAATTCTATTATTGAAGTAATAGTATCACCAGGAGGCATGCTGGGAATATAGCATTTCAAAATTTCCTAAATTCAAGAAATCAAGGGTTTTGTTGACATAGTCAACTCGGTCAATAGCAATTACCGTGTTGCTTTCATCTGCTCATTATAACATCATTTTCGTTAATTTTACTGCGTACTGATTTCACAAGTTTCAATTCATTCGTAAAACTACCTTCTTTAAAAAATTCTGATTTTATGATATGTGACGCCTGGTGTTTGTTTTTAATGCTATTCAATGTCCCTACTGATGACATTTCTGTTCCTATCCCCAAAATTTCAAAGTTGTTAGTGCTATTTTCATGTCCAATGTTATATTTGAACCCTATTCCCATCAACACATTTTCAGTGTCTGTGAACTGAACCTTTAATAAATTTATGCACCTGTCATAAAATTTAAGATTCCTAAATTTATTTCTTATAGGTAGAGATGGTTTCTTTTCAGTTAGTGAATTTAGTTTTTTCTTATGAATGCGGTACTTTTTATGAATGATTTGATTCACTTGTTCTCTTAACTTAACATCTAAAATATCAAATTCTATATTATGAAACTTATGAAGTAATTCCGTATGTATTACCTCAAGGTATATATTTGCGTTATACCTCTTGCTATATTCCAGTTTTCGCAATTTTTTCATCCATTTTATTTTTCCTGTTTTTATGCCATCTTGTGCTGCCTGGCTTCTATTTGCTGTTTTCAGTTGGATGAATCTTGTAAACACTTATTTCTTGATGCAAATATTGAAAAGATGTTGATATACTTCCAACTTATTTAGTCAATTTTGTGAGACCATATCATCTGCCAGGCACAACATAAGTCGTCATCAGAAATCAGCTTCTCCGGTCTGGTTTCTTTATATGGTCTGGTGAATAGTGAATTTGAATATAAAAATAAATTTATGGCTCATTCCTTGCGTTTTCTAGATAGAGACGGGTACCACTTCACTACGTATGTTCAGTGCAAAACCACATGGCAAAAATATCAAAATAATAAACCATATTGAAATATAATTCATTCCACAGTTATGCTACTGGTATTGACACAATCAACCAATCCCATGGCGCTTGATTCTGGTATAACTCTATGAAACAAACTCCCCGTCTATCAACGTAGACGCCAGTATGAATAAAACGAAACAGTACAACCAATAATTATACCTTTATTTGTGTGTCAACATATGGTAACTAAAGGAAATACCGAAGATATAAATAAACACGAAATTGCTCCATTAAATACAATTTGCTAATAAAAATCATTAAATCCACTCCGACAAATGAGTAGGTATTGTTTTAATTGTTTATATCTGGTTATTATGTTTTGATTGAAAATAGTCATTTATAAATAGAAAAATGTCAATCAACGTTGTTTGCAATTAAAACAAGTAATGGCTTTTTGCGTTACATGTAAGGTAAGGAAACACATTTTCAGTAGGCACGTTTTTAAATTTATTAACATTGTAAACATTACTGATTAGATGAGTCAAGCATATTAGAGATTTGCCTGATTGGGGAGATGTTTTTCAAAAAATTTCTTCTGGAATATTGAGAGAAAAAACTGTAAGATACAAATATATAGATTGAGTTGATTGACTTCTGCCCAACTTTGAAGTAAAGTGAATTTTTTCAAACATATTCGTTAATTGGTTCGTCAGCCAGTAAGATCTAGCTCAAGCTTTTGGTTGAAACGTTTTCTCTGATAACTATGAAAGTCTCAATATCAAACTAAAATAGTTGCCATGGTTACAGAATAAACCATAGAACAACTTGGATGTCGTGAGTTATCTCAGAGTTCTCTTAAACTTATCTAAAGTACTTAATGCACTGGAATATGAATAAAAAATAAAGTAGAACAGTATTAGTTCCATTTCCCAATGAAAAAACACAGACTCAAACATCCTGTATAATTCAGCATTTGACAGGAAAAAAACAGTATGAAAAAATACACAACAGCATAAAAAAGTGTTTTATTGAGTTTTCACTACTTCAATTCTCCTTCAGGCAGCTTCTTCATGGAAAAATTCTTTTTATGTATTGCCACTTGTACTCCACCATATTCTACATGTTTATCATTAAACTATTTACTAATCTGATCCTGTACCAATGATTTGAATAACCCCACAGCTTGTTCAGGAGCTACACAAACATGATGGACAAAGTTGTTGGTTGTGGTATCACAGGTTTTTTCCAAACACAAAGAAAAGCATTACAGAAAAATCCTTAAAGCGCCGTCGTCAGCAAGGCAATATGTTGGATACTTAGTTTTTTCAATAAGTCGTCGATATACAGTGAAAAAATGGGTTGAAGATATGATGGTAAAAGTCCATGGAATTAGCTCCTTCAACCATCTAACAAAAATGCTTGATAGAGAAAACAATCAAAACAATCTTTTGTTTGTCTGCTACACTGTTCTGTTATGTTTCTCAAATGAGTGGCATAATATAGATTAGAAGTAGTTATAGAAGACTGAATTGACAGTTTGGAAAGCCTTACAACACATCGCAGTCTTCATTATGTAATCTAGAATATGTTTGAGAGTACTGTTTCTTTGTTATTTCGAATTAATAAATTTCTGAACATGTTCATCACTGCTCCTACGTTTTTTGTGTAATTTCCTCGTCTCCCCAACCATGATAACTTTTATTGTGATGACGTTGACGATCGGAGACTAGTTATTTTGTGTCTTGTAAAATTGAGTTAGTTAGTGTTTCTTGGATTCAGAACTTGATATTTTCAGGAGGTTAAATTAATTTTTCGAAGGGTTGATGTCAAATTTGGCATGCGATCTGAGCTTTCCAATGGTTGATGTTACACCACTGAAGAGTATTCATTGAAAAGGTCTACATTATCTGTCTCGTTCAAACTATGAACATCCCGACATTTTCAAAATAGTGGATTTTAAAATCCATAATCATGTTTCGTGGATACAGGGAAGCAAATTTCTAGAACTTTTTCATACCTTTTTATACACGCTTCTCCTGGAACACCAACATGTTCTGCCGATTCAATTGTATGTCAGTCTGTAGTTTGCCAAAAGAGGTTTCTATTGCACATCTCGCTGATCTTCTTCAATCATCCTGGTGATGACATCGATGTTTTCTGTGGTTACAACCGATTTTGGTGGGCTAATTTTAAACGGTCCCTTCTCCACTTACAGCCAACAACCAGAAGTTGAGCAATGCGGTACTGGATATTTTTGGCAAGCAGAATCATTCTTGGATTTATAAAAAACCTCCAGCTTGCTTTCTTCCATTAATAACTTTGAACCACTCTGTCAAATTTCAGTCTCCCGCTGATTCTATAATAACCAAACTAAGATTTCGCGAATACTGTGATGTCACAATTTCGTAACACCATTCAGTTATCTTTTTGATATCTTTCGTGTTACACGAAAGTTTCCAAAATTTTGTAGAAAGTACGTCTAACTGGTACAAACTGTGTCAGATTCGTAACCCATTTTCATAGTTTTCCCAACAAGTTTTCATTAGTTTATTTTTTCTAAAAATTGAGAGTGATTCATTACGTTTTTCTCTAATTCGTTTTTTTTCTGTGGATCAGTATATGAGAAGTAGAAAAGACTCAATAGTCAGTTTCCAATGCCTCTAGTTCCAAATTTTCATCATTAAATCAAAACTATAGAACACTTTGAATGAAAGAAAGAAAATAACTATAAAAAAACTATTCTTGAAGGTATGAAAATATGCAGATTCACTTGTAATGATGATATATTATTCAATGATGAGGATATTGCAGACGATTTTGCTACCTTATTCAAATCAACTTTCACGAATAGCGGTGTGCCGGTAAACCCCACAATAGTTCTTAGGTATGACCTAAAACATCATTGAAATTGGTAATATCGAGGAATAAGAGGTTGAAATTTCTATAAAGACACTGAAACCCCCAGCAGCCATTTGAATCGATGGCATCCCAGCCTACTGTTTCAATACTTACTGTGTTTTGTTAAAGCAACTACTGACATTGATGTTCAATCATTTTCCAAGCTTTCTTAAAATTGGCAGAGTTACTTCCATACACAAAAGCGGCAATAAGAACAATGTGAGAAACTATAGACCCATAACAGTCTTACCAGCTTTGTCGAAGATATTTGAACGGGTAATATATAATCGAGTATACAATCACGTGGACTCAGTAATAAACGACCAACAGCATGGCTTTATCCGTAATAGATCTACCATTACCAATTTATGCGCATTTAGTAACTTTGTTACGGCTGGAATAAGGCATTCGACAGAATTAACCACGAGGTTTTGATTCAGAAATTGAAAGCATTCGGTTTCACAAACAACACACTTGATTTCTTTCACTGCTATTTGTCCAACAGAATACTGTTCGAACAGTTCAACAACGTATCTTCCTTCAAATTCACCGCTACTTCGGGAGTTCCGCAGGGCTCTATTTTGGGACCTCCCCTTTTCGAGTCATTTGTTAATGACGTTTCTTGATTCTGATATGCGACAAGATGATCTCAATAATCTATCCACTTTCTTTTCAGTATTTGACCTGTCTCAACGAAGCTAAATGTAAAATAATGAGTTTCACACGAAAGAAGTCACCTACTATCAAGGACTATTTCATCAATCATACCAATTCACAGAGAATCAATGAGAAGATCTCGGGACGATTTTTACTGGTGTGTTCAGTTTCTCTCGGCAAATTGAATACTCAGTATCTGAATGTTATAGAAAATTGGGCTTTGTCTTAAGATCTAGCCGTGAATTCAATCACGATACTTGTTTGTTACTTATTAACTCCATTGTTCGTTCTAAGCTGGAATATAGATGTCTCATTTGGAATCAAAAGACCTTTTTATATTCTGAAACTATAAAAAACGTCCAGAAAGGATTATTACGAACTGAGATAAACTCAGTATAAATACATTTCTATTCTATTCTGTAAACAAACTTTCTTCGACAATGATGGAGATATAAAAACCAAGAAGGTTCTTTTCCATAAACTAATCTTCCTTCCTAATATTCTTTTGTCAACTCCTTTCCCAGAAAATATTCTTGAACTCACCTGACACGAGAAAGCTGCTGATCATTTCCACATGTAGATGACATTTGAATAAATTTGCCACTAGTAGGTCATTGGTCTGGTCCTTCAAATATCTAAACGTCTCGACTCATGGTTCGGGATTCCTCGCCTAATATAGAAAAGACCGGAAAGAATTGATGTACACGTGATACACATTTATATTACACATTAGTTTTAATAAAAGCAATTAAAATTGATTGTTGATTGGATTGCTAAACAAGGAATCCTGTAATTATTTCTATGAAATGCCATTTTCCGTAGAAGGTTCGGAAAAATGCAATAAATTAATTATTGTCTATTATGTAACAGATTTTTATGATATGACCATCCATTCATTCTGAAGAATTATCAGCAATTGTTTTTAATATTCCATATATCACACATAACTCGAGCCAGAATAAGATTTGTGCCAGTCCACCAGAACTCCTTAAGTATTTCTATAGAAATTCATTGATATTCTTGTTATTGAAACTAGAAATGGGATAAATATTCACCCTTGAACTTACCTTGGAATTTTTTTTAGCGTTTACAGAATGAAATTGATTATGTCACCTCAATTAATTCATTAAGTAACCTTTGTTATAGAAGTTGATTAACCAAATAAAAGAACCACAACAATTTGCAGTAATGGAATATTGTTAGATATGAGTGGTAGAAGCTCTGAACCAAATGTTATTGGACTGATCAAAAACAGACACCAAGAACCTTCAGCGAAAAAGATATCACCAATGCATTCTGGTGAAGATTCGGGGAAAAATATTACCTGAGATTCAAAAATTTTCTGAATTACCGAATACAACTCCGAATAGAAATGAATGTTTTTCATTTATCTAAAGTTTTTCTGCTGTAGTTGTTGAATAATCAATATTAACTCAGACAATTTCCATTTATTACATGTAGAAGATCAGCCGGCAAAGTGGAGTGTTTCAACAGTTTTCCCAGCAATGAAAATTTTGTTGTGAACGAGCAAAGAAATTTGAAGATTATTTCATATCAAATGAACCCATGATAGACATCACCATGGATGATGTGATTATTAATTTACATGATGACTCTGCATCGGAACAGGAATATGGGGATGACGTGGTACTCAAATACATCATGGATTTTCATTAAGTATAAACCAATTTCATCTCATATAAAAAACAATTTGCCAAAATATCTCAGTACAGTAAAGTTAGCAGAAATTTTTCCCCAAAGTTAGTGAAGGCAATAACGCTGATTCCCACTCTAATGAAGTACCAAAAAAACTAATGTGTGAACTATCAAGAAGTGTGTAAGAAAATTATAAACACATCTACAAGTTGTTAATTTCGTTTTATGGCTATTGACTCAATCTATCACTTGAACGACAAGAACAAAGTATGCAATAAAATTGAAATGAGGTACCAGTGACGTTATCAATGACTGAAATTCTTCTGACGTGCAGTTGACTGGTTCGATTGGTATTCGCCATATATAGTATTTGTTTTATCCGAAATGTTTTTGGGTTCCAAATGATTCGCTCAGTCGTTTGTTTATTTTTCCTAATTGAACATGGTTTTTGTATCAAGATCGAGACGGTAGACCTTGACTACTACAAGACAAATTTGTTGTTTCTAGGTAGTCTGCTTGATGTTATTCATTCCTAAGAACATACATTGAAAAACAGCTCTTGGCTTTTCGTGATTATCAGGTTCCTCGAATTATCGAACATCATATTTCACTGGCGACCTAGCCTGGCTTTGCACAGGTAGAGGGGCATAAATGCCTAATTTTTTTCTCGATACCGCATCAGCTTGTGACTGATAATAATGAATTTTGATAAAATGCACTCAAAAAAATATCATTTTTGATTTTGAAATAGGTAAATACGTTCTCATGCACCTACAATAAAAAAGGATATGACTATAACCTTCAGAGTGATTCACTACAAATATTGAAACTAACGTGACGGCAATCTTTCTGCATCAGGCGTTTACTACTGAGAATCAAACTATGAGTGTATCAAACGTATTTAATTTCATATTTTGATTGCCAAGTTGGCGGGAATTCAGTCAAAATGTTGAAGAAAACCAATTTCTAAATTGACGACGTTTCGAAACTTTATTGTTTCATCTTCAGGACTCTAAAGTATAAGAACAATCCATACATATTAAAATGGAAACAGAGTCCTGAAGATGAAACAATAAATAAATTGATAGATGTAGCCGTTACTACGTTGTAGGAGATCATAATGAAAAGAGAAATGAAAATTTCTATGTTTTATACCACTTTTAATTGTAACT
>WOGP01010345.1:0-10356 GCA_015342065.1 Leptinotarsa undecemlineata
GGAACACTGGTTTAGGAGAAAATTCAAGGAAGCCGCGTATATGTTGTCTAACAACGCATTTAGTCAAGCTAGTGTAGAGATACGTAACATATGGAAATCGCTTATCAAGCGGGAAAGGACCAACTCCCGCCAAACACTCTTCTCCCGCCAAAATCAATGAAGCGGAAAGAAGAAAGAGAGGATAGGTGAAAGGTGGAATCACTCTAACGACCTCGGAGGAATAAGTCCAGTTATCACCCGAAGACGATTGTGGATACTAACAATCGAAACGTCGTGACGTAATTAGGTATGGAATATTTTAATCTTAATTTTTATTTTTCATTTCTGTTAATAATATTTTTATGTTTCAGCTTTCATTAATATTTAAATTTTTTAATATTTAATTTTTGGTAGCTTGTATGTTAATTCCTTGTAATTTCAGTTTTTTTATTCAATAAAATTGTTTTTTACTTTATTCTTTTTATTTTTTCAGGGATTTCAAATCAATTTATATTATATTAGACAATGACATTGTCAACCACTTTCATACATACCAGTGAGCGTTTTACTCATGAAAATAAATGATTATGGAAAACTTCCAAAGAGAGAAAGGAAAGGACTATTACTGGAGTTTTTTCCCAACACCAAATCGTTATTTTCAACACCTCGACAAGTGCTCCGATCACCAGGTGATCATCTTGAAGAGAAAGATCAAACTGAAAGCTAACGCTATTTATGCTAAACAGGTAAACCCTACAGGCGTACCACCCACAAAGGCATACCACCCTAAATTAATTTCACAATTTTGCCTTATTTATTATCTTACAATATATGTTACACTGTCAACTATTTTCAGCTATATGAAATTAATTTCACAATAATGCGAATCTAAATTCATATTTGGAATATGTCCTCATATAGTAATCAGTAAATGTAACAATATTATTTTAACAAGCTATATAGTATGCTATTTGGTATAACTCCGTCATCGTTATTCATAATATTATTGTGATCACCTAATAAACGAAATCTCGACTTTCCGAAAGGACAAAAACCAAGATAAATACATCTCAGTTCCATACCACTAGGTATGAAATTATTTTTTTAAACAAGTCATACACTACAGAGCCTTTTGGGAAGTCCAAAATACAAAGTCGAGAATTCAGAAAAGTCTAGAATTTACGAAATTGAATGTAAAGACTGCGATGCAAAATATTGTGGACAGACAAAAAAATCTAAGTGAGATACACATAGCACACTTAAAATATGGAAGACCTGAAAAATCAGTAGTCGTCCATCATATTTTGCAAGAAAGTCATTCCATAGACTTTAGTTCATTAAAATTAGTTAGACAAGTTAACAACAACAGGCAACTAGATGCCTATGAGAGTGTGGAAATAAGTAAACACAATAGTATTATGAATAACGATAACGGATCTATACCAAATAGTATACTATATAGCTTGTTGAAATAATATTGTTAGGTTTACTGATAACTACATAAGGACACATTGCAAATATAAATTTAGATAGTCTTTGTATGCCGCCTAATGCACTAGCCAAACCCGATTGCCTTGTTCTTTTCCACCAAGTCACTACACCGAACTCATCATGGGTCTCACTACCCTTGTATATAACCAGAGTGTCAATTTTGGGTTCAACACCCAGTTTTTCCCTCACATTCTTCTGTAGATTCCCAGGGCCATCTTGGCCTTATGTGCGGTTTCTGGATGTGGAGGTTCCACGTGAGCCTGTGATCAAAAGGCACACCTGAATATTTTGACTTCCTTGGCGAAAGAGATCTCCACTTCATTAGGTGGTGATGGGAGAACTAATCCTGACATCACTCTTTTCCTTGCTATTATGATATTATATTGCAAGATAAATAACACGACCAAATATTCAAGATATACAGGGTGTAACTAAATGAGTGTGAATCATTCAAGTAGGTTATTCCTCGTCGAAAAAAAGATAGGATCTTTCATATAAGGAAATTTCATTGGATCAGCTCTTGTTGAGATACAGCCCCTTAAAGGGGGTACATAAAATTTGTATAACAATTTTTTTCACAAGCACTAGAAAAATTACAATATTGAAATCAATCTGACGTTTTGTACTACTGAAAAGACACTCAGCCAGTAATTTATCTGGTTTACCCCATGCTTGTAAGGGGTGTAAGCAACCCCTAAAATGTATTTCCAATGTAACTTTTTGTTTTATCATTTGTTTACCATTCAAAAATGAATATCCGATAGCCTATTTTATTCCAAACAAAAAATGTCTCCAGGGTTTTTTGCACAAAATAAACCAGTTCGCCGCAAAAAATTGTTTTACGAACAACTACAGAGATACATCGACATAAATGCGAAAATACAAAATTAATATATATAGTAGGTCGCTATTAGCGATAGTGAACACTGAATTGGTATGACGCAGTCAGTTTGTGAATTTTCGAAATCGAATTAATGCTATTAGTGTGTTGTTGTTCTGTTCTTAATTTGTTACTTCAATAATCCACTTGTTTTTAAAATGGCATACACAAATGAGGAAATGGCTGATATGCATTACGTTTACGGTCTTTCACAGGGGAATGAGTTAGAAGCTTCTAGAAGATATGCTGAAATGTATCTTCAATGGCAGCATCCTTCACATAAAATATTTGCTCCACTTCATCAACGATTACGAGAATATGGTTCATTCGACAAAAGAACGCAATATTGTGGTTGCCATCGAGACGTACGAACACCACAGCTTGAGGAAGCAGTACCTAATTTGAGTGAAGAACAACCTACAACCAGTACTAGAAAGATTGCTTTCTAGTACTGGACTAGTACTGGTCTAGTACTAGGAAAATGAAATTCAGAGCTACAGGAACGGTAAGAGATAACCGCATGAAGAAGTGTCCACTGAGAGAAGTGATACAGCTTCAAAAAAAAGATCGTGAAACTTATGATTATCAGTTCGATACAGCTGATCAAGTGACTTTTGTTCGATGGAAATACAACAACTGTGTCTCTGTTGGAACTAATTTTGATACAATACTTCCTATCGTGAATGTCTCAAGATGGAATCGGCTAAAAAAAGGAAGAATACCTACTCCTCAACCAGCAATGATAAGCAACTATAATAAATATATGTGTGGCGTACATCAGCATGATTGGATGCTTGAAAATCATTCAATAGCAATTCGAGGTAAAAAATGGTATTGGTGCTTGTTCACTCGAATCGTTGACATGGCAGTTGTGAATTCATATTCCTCATATATACTTAATCATGGTGTGGGTTACATCGCTATCAAATATTTCAGGAGGAACATTGCAACATTTGAAATTGGGTCATGAAAACCGTATTCAACGAGAGAGACCGAGCAGCCTATTGTTGACATCGAGGCCCAAAGTATTTGATGATATATGTTTCGATAGGGTGGGGCATATTATTGAAAAGTGTGAAAAATAGCAGAGATGTCAATTAATTTCCAGAGTAAACCACGCACTTTCTGCAAAAAATCACTTTGTGCATATCTTGTTTTAGCCGATACCATGACAAAAATTTTTGTTTATTAACAATAACTGGAATCTTCATTTTATTTGTCTATAATCTTCATTTTGTTTTTTAATTTTTTATTTCTTCACTTTGGACATTTGACTCATTTTGTGCTTTCCTATATTATCATGAATAAATAATATCTTGTTGCACTGCAAATTTTCATCGTTAATGTCGCCTATGACCAGTGTCCTCTTTTGTTGACCGATAGTTTTTCGGTAACTATCAGATTTTAATGAAATCCACAGATATATTGTGCAACTAGGGACTATAAACTCCCATAATTGAATTGGTTTCGGTTTAATTAGAAAAAAAAATTTGTGCATTAATGCGTTGATGATTTTTCTCATTCATACAGCTGTTCAATATGAAATTATTGAATCACTCATATCAATATATCATATTCTTCCTGAATGTATCAATTATATTTGGAGAACGAACACTACATTGTTCATTTGTCCTTTTATATTCGATTATATTCATTGAATTTTCGTGTGGACTGTGGGAGAATTACACGCGAAACAGAGAACAATTCTCTACTTGTAAGTATCTTCTGTCATTACTATAGCTTTATTTTGTATGTTGGCAAGTGATGTATTAGGTACTGTCATTTTTATTGTTTGATTTTTTATAATACAGATAGATGAACCCTGATGACTACTAGAGAAGATCTTTTTCTGAAAACTGAAACGACACAAATATTTCGGATACTCCATTCTCATTTCTATTTCCGTTTGGCAATTTTCCGGGATTCTTTTCCCTCTCAGTTATATTTCGATACACCTCGTACCGAATGGAAAGCCGTTACCTGCCTTTGAAAAAATAGGCCTCGTTTCTCCAGAAACGTATCGCCCATGGTGTTTATCAGCGATTGCAGCACGGCAGTTTTTATCTTCCATCCGAACAGGGCTACCAATTACGGCCCTCATGTCCGTGACTTTATCGCAGTTCATGACGTACGTTTCATCACGGACGTCGGAAAGACGGATTATCTTCAATTATCTGAGACTTCGAATGATGCCGGCATCGGAAATCGAGTACTAGTGCCCCAAAAAATGCATATGTCAAAATATAGTCCCTAGGCCAGATGCTCTTTTTGTAATATGATGAACTGAATACTCAATTTTCTCCACTGCAGTTTCAAGTGAGAATGAGTCTTTTCTGATATTCTTCAATCTTTGAAAGAATGTATTATGTACCATTGAGATGGCGGGTTGGCTGTCCTTGTTTATCTTTCACTGTATCTTTCACTTGTAGTTATTCCCTGACTAACAGAACAACAATAACAGAATAAGTGAATGGCATCCCAAGGATGGCTTGATCCTAAGGTGTGTGTATCCGTGCCGAAAGGATGAAAAACATTGAGCCTATCAGTTGTCTCTACGGAACCTTCGAAAAACTGGTCGCCTTCTCGTCGTAGCATCGCCTTGTCACGGTAATGCGAGGTTCTGCCGTAATTAACCTTCTTTCCCTAGTAACTCGTTGGACTTTTATAGACAGAGTGAACTTAAAAATTATTTTTGACGCTGAGTCTATAGAGGAAATGGATGTCGAGCTCACGACTCCAACTGACCTCCCTGAAAATTAAGATCAGGAGCGAGTCTACAGAGGAGATGGATGTCGAGCCTAAGACACCAACTGACCTATCTGTGAATTTAGATCAGGAGCGAGAGCTTCTCGACTCTCCAACTCCTGATCCAATAATTGAATCTGAAAAAATGGTTTGGTGATGCAGCCAGGTTACGATGGAGGGTCGAATAGATCCACTCACTTTGGACCTTACCTTACCTAATCATTAAGATGCATGAGCAAGTGCTATGAAGAAAATGGTTGTCAGCGTGTCAGTTTTTCGCGATATGCATCAGCTTCAAATGGAAGCATAGTAGAGTTGAAATTTCATCGTGAAATACGGTTCAAGCTCAGTAACTGAATAAAACAGGGTTAGATTTTTATCGAAAATGAAAGAAAAGATGGTGTTTGGTGAAAAAATCATTTCAAATAACGTATTGAAAAAGTTCACATTGGAAATACTAAAAATATTGTTCAAAAACAAAACACTTTTGGGATATAATGAAAAACACGTTTGTAATGATGTTTGGCCCCCTTTGTAGTAACGTTACCAAAATTTTAGAGTTTTGATGTCGATGATTTTGTGAAACGTTGAATTAAAATCAAAGCTTGCTTAGAGATACGCAACATATCGAAAACCATAATCAAGCAAAAAATGGCCAACTCCTACCAAACGGCCATCTCCCGCTGAACCGGTGAAACGGCGAGAGAGAAGAGGGGATAGGTGGAAGCACTCGAATAACCTATGAATAGTCATCTCTCGGAATAATAATCCAGTCATCACCCGATGACGATTGTGAATATTATCTAATAATCGAATAACTTGGCTTCAAATCTTTTGATTTTAATTTTTTTTCGTTAAATTTTTAGCTTTAACTTGTTGTTGTTTTTAATTGTAATTCCATTTCGGTGTTTAGCATGATGTAATTGTTTTTTTCAGCTGTTTATTTTAATTTTATTGGTTCTTTCAGGGATTTGAAATCATTTCACATTATATTTCATAATGGAAGTTCGAACTAATGGAATTCACCATGAAACATTGTCGACCATCTTCACACTTAAGATTTATAAATCATTCGAAAGAATCCGGATTGTATTGTTTGTGTTGATGATTTTTATATGTGGCAATGCATTGTACATTGGTGGTGGTGTATGAATACTCATAAGATCCGCTTCGACTCATGAAGTATTGAAAGGCAAAACACTCATTACACGTCTTTATTCCACATGAACAAGCTCAACTCCGTAAATAAAGACGTCGGACTCAAAAATCAATCCGTTGTATATTCCAAAGTACTAATTTTCTCACAGTATTTTTGTTTTCAATACAGTCTTCATTTCAATTCAACCATGGAAGTAGAAACAGAAGAATGGGCTGTCAAATCACCGTATGATGATTAAAGTACGGTAATTTTATAATGAGATGAATCGAAGTGTGCTAGTTTTGATGGTATGTTATTTTCGAAGCGTGTTTTTTCACATATAAGTTTGGGATTGATTATTCTCTCAATAAAATCAGGACAAAATTTTTGATTGTATTATCTCTGTTGATGCTTTTGACATGGCAATACATTGCACTTTGGCGGTGGTGTATCGATTTTCATGAGATTCGATTTGACTCATGAAATATTGGAAATTGAAATAAATGAACTATCGTTTACTGATGTCGTTACTGCTCTGGAAAAATTCATAGATTATATCCAGAAAATAACATTTGACTGAATGAATCGCACACAAGCACAGCATTTCGCGCCAATAGGTTGCTAACATCCTCTGATTTATCTTCAAAAGTGATAGTTGACGTATCAAAAGTAACAGATGACTTGTAGGAATGATGTCCTTCAATCGACGTTAGGACACGTCAACTGTCAGTTTTGATGCATCACTTGTCACTTCTGATGCGTAAATTGTCAGTCGAAAGTTTGAAGGTGATTGATAATGTTTCAAGATGAATTTCACTAGTTCGGACTTCCTTTGTCTAATATATAAAATGATTTGGTATCCCTGAAACAACTAAAAAGAAGAATTAAAAATGAATAGCTGTAAATAACAATTGTATTAACCAAAAAAAAAAACCTGAAGTCATCAGCCGAAGACGATTCTGGATAATAAAAATCGAAACGTCGTGAACTAACTTGCCTTGAAATCTCTTAACTTTTTATTTTTATTATTATTATTATTACATATAAATAAAGGCTTACATATAAACAAAGTCCTATGTGAGCCTGAAAACGAAGGATATCAACAAGTTATTACAATGCATGCAAAAAACAAAATAAAAATAATTATTATATGCATAGAGCCAAATAAGCAGACGTCAAGTTTGTTTTTAAATCTGTTCACTTAGTCGGAATACATAACATCGTTGGGTAATTTATTCCATGTTTCGAAAATACGATTCACCAAAAAATATTGTCTCTGCCTCGTTGAGAATTTTTGCTTTTTTAATTTGAAATTGTGACCACGTAACCGCGAATCATTGTTGAAAACAAAAAGTTCTTTCCGATCAGCATAGTTATACTTAGGTACGGAGCTACTGATACGAAAAGATATGATGAGGTCCCCACGTAGTCGACGTTGGTCAAAAGCTAGCACTTGTGAAATCTTCAGTCTTTCGGGATAGGTTGGACGCACTTCACCAAAAGTCATAAGTGTGACTCGACGCTGTACATTTCTCAACAAGTCCCTATCGCGCACCAGAACAGGACACCACACTGGACCTGCATACTCCATGATTAGACGAACGTAGGTTTTGTAGAGTTTTATGGAACATGAATATGATAGATGAAGGAACGTTTTGCAGATGAGGTAAATCAGTATGTTTGCGCATTTGCATGTAGATATTATAAGTTCGGACCAAGTTAAGTCGGTATTAATAGTAACTCCCAAGTCTACATGTGAGGACACTGTACGTAACGATTGGCCGCTTATTGTGTACGTATGGAGTGAATTGTTCTTTCCTTGATGAAATAGAACGCATTTGTCGATGTTAAGAGGTAGAAGGAAATGATGTTCGACTAAGGCATTTCCATATAGTTCAGTATCATCGGCATAAAACAACTTGCTGGACTCTATATGAAGAGCAAGATCACTTGCACAAACAACGCAGAGCAGCGGGTTGAGAACAGATCCCAGGGGAACTCCACTTGTGACTTGTCTGTGCAAAGAAAAAAGAGTGACCCACTTTGACCAAGAAAGTTCTATCTGTCTTGCAATTTTCAATTCATAGGTTTATTTGGCCTCGAATACCGTGTACTATTTAAATATAATTTGGACATTCCTTCAACTATCATGGCAATCTTAAAAATTTTTAACTTCACAAAAAATGTCCTTATCATCGGCATAGATGAAGTTGGAACAATCTATTTCCATTATGAGATCATTTATTGAAATGAAAAATAACAGAAGTCTCCAGTTTGATACTGTAGGGTCTCCAGATGTAGGTCTGATAATGGAAAAAACATATCCTCCGTATCCATAGTTCCAGTTTGAGGCTTACACTGTAACATGTAATGTACGACAATCCGAGAGGATAACAAATTTCAATTTTTGACGGTTGAACTTGTGTCGAAGACGAATTCTTTATTCGTTTGTACCATTCACTACTAATTCTTGGGACAACTGTGTCGAAGACTATCTGTTATCAATCGAAATAACGTGGCCTAGAACTGGTCATATTTTCTATATTAACTTCATGGCGGGATTCAAGTAAACCCCTTTTTTGAGAACATAGAATCCTTGCGGTTAATTTATATTGGAAACCGTGTGAATCATACATAAAAATAGGGAGAACTACGAATTTACAGCTACAGCCACATACCACAAAAAAATGAATGTACCAATTCCCAAAAAATGTTTGGTTTAAAATTCGTTGCTATATAATGGAATCAGGATGTACAATAAACTTCCCAATAAAATCAAAGAGACTCCTTTCATCATACTACGAAAGAAATATACAAAATTATTATGACCAATAAGAATATTTTGACGATGTCCAGTGATTTAGAACGTGTGGAAAATGCAGTTGTGCTGTGTGTGAAAAACATTTTTTATTCGTTGTCCTAGTTCTTGCACCTTGCTTTTCTCCTTTTATTATAACTTAACGCATAAATGCTCGAAAAGGTCAATTTTGCATTTGAGGGGGACACATTCTAGATGTATTTTTCTACCTTTGCTTTTAACCCTCTAGCGATGGTGAGTAACAACCCTAAAATTTTAAATGGAAAGTGGGGTCGAATGATATATCATTTGAAAGGGCACAAAATTATCTTTCCAATGATACCCAATTTGTTGTATTTACTTGAATAGTTGTAAAAAAAGCAAGAACATTTACTCGATATTTTTTGGTGTTAATGAAAATGCGGAGAAAACGGCATTTTTATCATTACTGCATTTTCTCTCTTGCGTTTTTTGGTTTAAATAACAACAACAGATGAGTGTACGAAAAGAATTTAGGCAAACGTTCATTGATTCAGTTCGGTTGCTTTTGAAATTATTTCAAATTTACTGTAAAAATGGTTTATTCCATTTCTGAACGAGTTGAAATTGTTAAACTTGGTTATCATCGTAATAGTTGTGCTCGCTTCTTTAATAACAGTCATCCCGGGAAAAATGTGAATGATTCGTACGTTGCCAAGTTGGTCCAAAAGTTTGTCGATACCGGATCTGTCTGTAATGTGAAACACCAGCCACGGAAACCGATCAGAAATGAAGAAGCCTCAGGTGTCTCCCGTTCGTCCATAATACGGATATTAAAAGCCTATAAATGTAATTCGTACAAAATTGAATTAGTACAGGAACTCAATGAAGATGATCGTGATAGAAGGCTGCAATTTTGTGAAGAACTGAGCCAGCTACTGATTGATGATGATCCGTACCTATCATTCAAGATGTGCTTTTCCGATGAGAGTACATTTTTTTTGAATGGAGGTGTGAATTGGCATAATTGCCGTTACTGGGATGACAGTAACCCACACGTATTCCGAGAGGTCCATACCCAGTACCCTCAAAAAATCAATGTCTGTTGTGGCATATTAGGTAGTTATATCGTAGGGCCACTTTTTATTCCTGGGAATTTAACTGGTGAGGTGTACCCAAACATGCTTGAAGATACAATTGATCCTCTCATAACAGAAATAATTGAAAATGACCAAAATCATAATGATGATCGGCTTTATTTCCAGCAATATGGAGCACCTCCTCAGTATGTTGCTCCGGTAAGAGAGTTTTTAGATGACCGGTTTCCTGGACGGTGGATTGGAAGAA
>WOGP01010346.1:0-10356 GCA_015342065.1 Leptinotarsa undecemlineata
CCAAGCGGTTCGGCGTGGATGCTTTGTTCACTCACTCGAATTGTCTGCCGTGTTGGTCGGTGGTTCAAGCCCTAGTCTGAACGATCGATCTTCACTTATCGTCCAACCCGTGTTAGGTTAGGTTCGAGATTTGATTTGAAATATAATGAATTTTGTAGGAGGATTTTCTTGAAAAACGACACATTAAAATCTGCATTTTACATTTCATAAACTGGTAATTCATACCTACATCAGTAAGACGCCAACTTGGTTGGTGAAATGCACGCCGAGAAGAATGTAGTTCTGGTGTTGGGGAGCAGTGCTTGTGTTGGACATCTGAAGAGAATAATTTGGCATTACCTGAAACAATACATATAAAAATAAAAGTTTCCAGAATGTGTAGAGTTAGGTCAAAAGTGAGTTGGTCTATCCCACCCTCCATAAGTTGAAGGTATTTTCCCCAGAATGGGAAAATAACTTCAACTTATGTTACTCCCCTACTCACAGAGAAATATGAGTTTAGTCATGAATTCAAAACTCCTCATTTCCAGAAGAATAGTTTGGAACTCAACTATGGAAATTAATACATTCACATACATTCAATATTTCATTAACGACCAACGTGATTCGAAATAATTCGCTGCTTAATATTTTCTTGCCAGAAAATTGCACGTATAACAATTGATTATGTAATAATATTATAATTTCATTCAAGTGTTTTTATTAGGAATCAGTAAATAATAGATATGGTCTTACATGTAGTTCAATCAATTAATTACCTGACTGAATGATAGGTAGTACCTATCAAACTTGAGAAATTAATTTTTGGAAAAGAAAGTGTTTGGCTTCATACAGTACATGAATGCTAAATGAAACAAATGTATTATTAGGGTTACTGTATACATTTAAAAAAATCACGAAACACTTAAACGTAAAAATGCCACCTCTACCTTCAACCCCTTTCGAATGATAGGTACAACCCCAAATTTTTCAAATAAAAAGTATAGGTATAGTATGTGACATATCGTTTGAAAGGTCTCTTCATTCTCTATTCAATAACGTTATCGCTTTCAAGTTTGTTTCAACCATAAAGATAAAATAAATTAAAATCATGCGGTTACCGAAATTCGATAAAATACACTAAAAAAACTGAAATGTAATGCAAAACGTAATGAAATGTATTTAGAATACCAAAAAAGAACTATGAATATCAATAAAGTAGATGTTCAAAATGTTCACAGCGTACGTCTTGGCAACATCCAAATCTCAAATAAAACTCTCTTCTAGTATTATTTAACATATCAGGCGTGATCGACCTAATCGCAAACGTTATTTTTTCTTTTAAGTCATTCAAATCTGAATGTTCAATATTGTAAACATTGCTTTTTACATATGTCCACAAAGAAAACTAATGATGAAGGATCAGATGATCGCTCTGGCCATTCAATCGATTCTCGTCTCCCTATCCACCGATTGGAAAATGTGTAGAGGTATTGCCGGATATTAACTTGGTAATGTGATGGTGTCCCATTCTGCTGAAACCATATCACTGGAACTTGAGGATTTCCTGGATCAGGATATAAATTTTCTAAACTTAGAATGACATCTTTTTGAAGTAGTGCCAAATTCAAGTTGCCCCCAATGGAAAAGGGACCAATGATATGGTTTCCTACAATCCCTGCCCAAACATTAACCTTTTGAGGATATTACGTATGTTTATCTCTCATCCAGTGAGACAATTTTGCAGATTAGAATGACCGTTATGAGTCAAAGTACTCCCATCAGAAAGCATAACGTCTTCTAATTGGATGATATTGTTATCCAACATGTGCATGATTTGCTCACAAAAATAAGTTCTTCTTTAAAATCGTCCTCCATGAGCTCCTGAGTAGGTATTATGTTATAGAGATGCATTTTATTTCCTTTCAATATGTTTACTATGTATGGCTAACATTGAATGTAGTGGATGCCTGTCTACTCGATGTATGTGGATATTCCTCAAACTCAAACATCACATCTAATTGAATAGAACTGGCTGATACTTGATGGAAATTCATATTAAAAAACCAATCAATACAGTTTATTGTATGCTTGAGGAAGCTATTGTATAGCGAAACACGTGTCGCGGTTTTTGTAAAACCCTTACGTAGTGAAAATCATACAATAAACTGTATCAATTAGTTTTTTTTCAACGCATCTAATTTGAGTTCATCACCCATTGCATTGGCAGGTGTTTTTAACATCTACACCACATGGCCAAGCTGGCGAAACTGCTTGTTTATTTTGCTTATTGTTCCTTGAGATATGGGTGATGAATTAGGAAATTCATCATGCTATAGGACAGGGACAGAACATCAAGATGGAGTAGTAGAAAGCTAAAAACTTTCTTTCCCAAAAATTAATCACTCCTAAAAATATAACCCCTTCAATTCAAATAAGATTTCTCTTGGCTGCGATTAAATCAAATAGGTGAATGAATGTCATTACGATGTCATCGATGACATAAGCAGATTAAGCTTATTCCGTGTCATTGAAAAATCGTAATTCATGAATGAATTGTGTGTATTTTCTATATTGTTATCCAATTTGGTACTGAAGAGCCTTTGGGCAAGTGCTTCAGGCGAAACATCGATGTATACCAGTGAGGATGACAGTGCTCCATGTAAGTGCAATTTGTTACCATTCATTTAAAGCAAAAGTCATGTGAATGATATCTGATTTTTATTCCACAGCGAATGTTTGAAATACAAACTGAGTAGAGAAAAGTATGAAAGTATATTCTGTATAATTCAGTGCAAATTATACAGAAGATTCTGTTCATATAAAAGAATTTGTTCTTTCGCATAATTAAATGTTTATATGAAAGTATCTGTTTCAGGAGTATTTTCTTTCAGTTTGTATCTGAAAGTTATTTCTTTGCATGATCTACATATCCATGTACAGAGTTACTTATTTTAAAATTGATTACTTCCTTCCTTTTTTTAGAAAATTCCCTCTTCCCTTTTTTTCTATCAAAATGGAATAGTAGAAAGCCAAAAACTTTCTTTTCCAAAAAATTATCACTCCCGAAAATATTACCCCTTCAATTCAAACGGAGATACTCTATTTCTGTAGCTTGTGTGATTTTCACGATGCTGTTTTCACCTCTGATTTCAAGGGGTTGAAGACTGAGTGAGTTTTTGTTATTCACTGAAAAGACTAAATATATTGTTTTAGAAAAATTCATAGTCAATAGTTTGAAATTGAGCCAGTCAATGATTGTTTTAAAGTCATTTTGTGCTTTAGTGATGAGCGAGTTCCACTTAGTTTTCGGCTTCATAAAAAACTG
This sequence comes from Leptinotarsa undecemlineata, assembly GCA_015342065.1. Lineage (NCBI taxonomy): Eukaryota > Metazoa > Arthropoda > Insecta > Coleoptera > Chrysomelidae > Leptinotarsa > Leptinotarsa undecemlineata. The sequence goes on from WOGP01010346.1 coordinate 3,308, forward strand.
CTGTGTCGTCTGCGTAGCCTTATAATTGTCCCATCAGTGTGGTGATTAAACAGGTTATTAAGATATACTGTGAAAAGAATTGGACCAAGTACGGTGCCTTGAGGTACCCTAAACTTCATCACTTCGTATTTACTTACCTACTTTGACACACTGCTTTCTCTCACTCAAGTAAGAGAGTTAAACACGTTCCACGAATACCTAAATCTTCTAGAGCGTTCAGGAGTTTTTTTAGAAAAAACACAAGCACATTGGAAAACCCTTAAGGCGCTCTTAGGTCGGTGCCTGTGCGAAAGAAGCGATTCACATTGGATTTGAATCGCTGGAGATGAAATCCATTTGGAAAAACGTTCTCAGAAAGTTTTTTTTCACATAAACGCAGTTTTACAGTTGAAAGAGATCTTGAACAGTGAAGTTTGAGGTGTACTGAGTTGAACCACAAAACGATGAGCAGCCACAGTCCGTCGTGTCTTTCTGATAGAGAGAGAGAGAGAGAATATACTTCATTGTCATAAGATTGATCTTTTGGACAAAGTTTCACTTAATTTATAATGCAATTATATATAAAAACAAAGTGCATTTATTTTCACTCATACATAAAATCATATATATACATACATATATACACATATATACACACATATACATACACATAATGATATACGTCACACAGGATACTGGTAAATATCAAATAAATAAAAAAAATATTTTTTTAAAAATTATCATTATAAAATTCTTGTACATTATAGTATGGTCTGTCACTTGAAAAACTTTTCACAGCTTTTCTGCACACGCAGCATTGTAAAGATTTTATTTCTGTTATATTCTTTGGCAAATGGTTGAACACTTTGCAACCATTATAAATAATGGAATCTTTTATGAGTGATGTCATAGATATTGGCAACGTAATGTTGTTGGATTGCCTTGTCACAAGGCAATGATGATGATTTTCCGTATTATCAAAAACACTTTCTCCTTTTACTGTTACTCCAAATAACACTGAAATTAATTCTGTTACAGCTTCGAAGAGGGAAAGTCCGACAAGGAAATCTTGGATAATCTCCTGAAGGCCACTCGTTATGACAAGAGGCTCCTGCCTCCGGTTAGAGGTCAGTATAACACCCCTTTCCTGCCTACCACATTCAGATACACTAAAATGCATGCTGCGGAGGGAATTTTACTATACCCGAGATTAAATGTTGATCCGCTTTATTTGTTGAGGACTGTTTGAGAACATTTTTCCGGAACAACAGGGGTTTTCATGGTTTGTTTGATTTCCATGTTAAGTTTGAATATGAAATACTGTTTGGACAGGAAACGTTTGATTATACAGTGCCGCTCGAGTGAGAGGAAATTCTAGAAAATCTTTTATGGAAGGATTTTGCAAACGTCGATATTCATCTGTGAATTACCATTCAGGCATATAATTCTCATATTTTCGTCCTTCTTATACTCATTTTCTATCAACTCCAAATTGAATGAATTTGAATATCCAAAGTACTTCTTGCGATACCTCAATTGGTAGATTTTTTATGTTAAATATAAGAAAAAAATTCCAATATCTGATAGAAGAACAAATTGAATACACTACCTCCTTGTGAATTGATGTTATCACCAGGTAATCATGGTTTGTCTTGGTAATAATCGCAATAATCGACCTTAAAAAACAGATATTGCTGATTGGCAAATATGTAGTTTCAAGAATAGTTAGCCACCAGGTACAAAGCAGGTTCTACTGATTCAACTGATTTTAGGAAACATTTTTTTTTAGAAAGCGAAACACATCCTAGATTGCTAGAGATCAAGTCCATTTGGAAAAACGTTTATTCCACATAATCGCCGTTTACCAAACGAAAGAGTTCTGAAACAGTGAAGTTCGAGCTGTACTGATTTGCCACAGTTCGTCGCGTATTTCTCATCTGTATCGCTCTTGGTGTAATCAAATTTGCCAAGTCACTTGAACACTGTCCGTGAAAATATCTATAGAAGAGAGACAAATCTCCAACATTCCTTCCATGTCCCAGACTATCAAGGTTGCAAGTGATATTCGCGTTTCCAATCAGGCGGATGGATCTTCTCTGGATGAGCTTTATAATGCATCAAAATTCACTAGGTGGTGTATAGTTTTCTGGTTTGCAACAGTTTTCCAAGCTTTTGAGAAGCAGCCTTTGCAAATCCAGCGATATGATTGTGCCATTTTGTTCATTTTGATCCCCAACCAAAATTATGAAAGCAGAAAGCTGAATTTTCTAACCTGACATTATTATACCCGGTTTGGAAACATTTATCTTTTTAAAGAAAACCGATACCTGTGATTTTGTGGCATTGATTTTAACCTGGTTACTTTCACCCCAATTCGAAATTACTTCTAGATCCTCATTAACACGTTCACTGCGTTGGTTATTTCTGAAGTTCTGTCGATTCTCATATTACCATATCTATATGTCCGGTACATAGGTTTCCATTGTGACGGTACGAGACATTTATGTCCGGTAAACACCCCCATATATAATGACCTTCAGTCACCACGTTTCTTGAATATATTCAAATCAAATGCCAATATTCGGTAACAAACATCTCATTCTATAGGCTATAGCCGTCGTTCCAGATAACGATGTCTGGTAAAGCTTCAAATGGCAATAAAAGTATCGAGTAAAAAATATTTCTATTTTGACAAAAGATTAAAATACAGTGACATTCAGAATCACCTCAAGTATGCAAAAATAACGTTTTTTATCGGTAAACTGCAAAGTAACACACCGGCTGGTGAAAAATTATGCAACCTCAAGTGCTACTAGTTATGTCTTCGGGTGAAACAGTTGAGGCACAGGGCTAGTTTTTTGCACAATCATCACAGTATGCGTTTACTTCAGTGACTTTTTTGTCAGCTTCTTTGCTTTTCATCGTTTTCCTCAATATTTTATAACATTCTACGCAGTTTCTTCGTCGTTTCTTTCCTGGGCCTTCTTCTTTTTTGAGTGAGTGTCTCCTTTTTGGAAGAGTATCAGCCTCAGTTGACAGGGCGACTTCCTGATTCGATAATTGGAGGGCCAACTTTTCACGAAATGATAATAACGATACTTTTTTCTTGATTTATCTGATTATACACAATCCAAACATTGACAATAGCACAACCAAATATCAATTCGAAAGCCACTTTACGATACCACTTGAGCCCTTTTCGTAAAGAACTATAGTAGGCTGACATTTGATCACTATAGTCTACCCCCTTCTTTGCATTATTATAATCAAGAACACCTTTCGGTTTCAAAATATCTCTTCCAGGTTCACCCCTTTTTGTGGGTCTGGTTTTTTACCTGTAATACATAACCCAATTGAATGTTCAGGTTTACTGGTTATCATTAGAACATATCTCTTGTCCTTCCACTGTATTATTTTATTGCCATCGCGGTTTTCTAGGCCACATATCTCAACTTTTTTCAATTTTTTTGTAGTTATTTCTTTCGGTAAACCTCTTCTGTTTGGTCTTAGTGTTCCACAGTAAAGAGTTCTTCTGTCTAGTAAGTCTTTGACGATAGGAATTCCTGAATAAAAGTTGTCTGCATATATATTTCTTCCTGCATCCAATAATCCAGAACTTAGTTTCAAAACCACTTTGTGTGGTTGTACTACTACTGTATCCTCTTTGCCACAATACACTCTGATATTGTAAGTATATCCCGTACATATTTTATATAGTTTCACTCCGTACTTGTGTCTTCTATTTTTTATATACTGTCGCATCCCAAGACGACCACGCCAAGGTACCATACTTTCGTCGATCGCAACATTCCTTCCCGGAGTCATTACCCGAAATCTCTCATTGACCACATCCAAACTAGGTCTTATTCGGTACAACCTATCTGCACTTTCTCACAGACCATCATTGTTATTGAAATGTAAAAAGCGAAGGAGAAACAAAAATATGTCTCTGGACATTATGAGCGAAATTAACTGGTTATGGAATAATTGCTTTCTCGACCAGTACAAATTCATATTGTAGAGTTTTACTAAACCTATAGAGATGATTATACCAAAGAATATTTGGATTTCATATTTATTGGTAGGAACCCAAGTATTTTGTCTTGACTTTAACCTTTTGACATGAGAGTTCTCTTGTTGGGCATATCTATTGGTCTCTACAACTATCAACTCTAGGATATCATCAGTAATAAACGATCTAAACACATGTAATGAGTCAAACTATTTTGATTTCAGAAGTTTATTGTAGTCAACGGCATGCTCTACAATGTCTATATTTTGAGCTGTCCAGAGTGAAGTCCATACATCTTCTAACCCTAATGATGAATATTAGAAATTAAAAACACTCATAATATAAACCAAATGTTGAACATACCGTCATCATCCCCATCCATTCAACCATCCCTCTCATTGTCTTGTTGTTCCTCTGGTGATACTAATTCAATATCAGTATCACAAAGGGTCTCATTAGGCTCATAATCTGGATCATCTTCTGAAGAATTTGCAAACGGATCAATTTTGGAATCTGTATCAGTCTGAATAATATCCTCGTAGTTGGAATTTTCAACTAGAGAAGGGCCAGGAGCGCACTCGTGATTTTCAGCAACTTTTGGTATTACTGTTTCCGATAAAAATTCATCAGTCAGCACTTCAGGTTCTATATTCTCATTACTCGTCACTTTCAATGTACTTGAATGGTGTTCAACAGCTAACTGTAGAATTTTTTCAGCCCTAGTTGTCATCTTTTTTCAATATGGATGAGTGAACCATGAAAGTTTCGGAAAATTAACCTCAAAAAGATTACCAGACACACAAGTCTGGTAAATCCCAGAACGGAATAATTTTCACTCCTGTGCGTTACCAGGCTCCGACATCTGGCGGTTGAAAAGTGAATCAGACAATTCTAAAAATCGCCACAATAACATAGGTAGGTATCTATATCGCCGCTCTATCTTCATGCGTTACTCGTAGTTATGGGAAAATTTCAATTTCTGGTACCGCTACAACGGGAATTTGCTTACCAATGTATAGCAAAACGCATATCGCGGTTTTGCGAAAAACAAAGTAAATTTCATTTTATTGCAAGCGATTCAATGAGACAAAGATCAACAAACTAATTCAACGAAACATTCCACTCCACATGGATATTATTGCTCCTAATTCTTCCTCTCGTTCATATCAACACAAAAAAGCAGCACAGTAGATAATTTACAGAAAACTAAAAAATAATTCAGAAAATCCTAGGTAGCAGTCGTCACACCCTTCTCTTCAGCAATCAACGGTATAGGTCAGAAAAAAAATAATAGAATCTTTGGGCGTAGTATTCCCATCTACACTCAGGTTGAGCTACGTCCAAAGATTTCATCACTTTTTTATCTTATCAATACAGCAGATTGCTGAGGAGAGCGGCGTGACGACTACTACCTAGGACCTTTCGAGTCGGCCTTTACTTTTTAGTACATTACCTACATCATTATTTTCTTTTTGTTTTCGATAAAACCGTTTAACATATTTCTTTACTTATTTTTATATCACTTGTATTTATTACTAACATTACTGCAGTTAAGTCCTACAAACACATTTTCATACGGAGATAATATCCGTTTGAAAATGTCCGTATAAACCGAAACAGCAGTAACATTAGTTATAAATACAAGTGGTATAAAAACATAGAAAGTTATATTTTTCATTTTTCATAACCCATGTCAATCCACCGGTAGCCACCCCATGTTAGGAATCACATGTCAAAAAGTAAGACCGCGTTAGTACTCAGCTTGTACTAGCGATAGCTAGTTAATGAAAAACATTTTTCAACATATTTTCAATTCATTGTAAAAAAAATATGGTATTAAAACAGTTAGCAGTGCATGTGAATTTTGGCATTGAACTATTAAGAAAAATATCAATTGAGGTATTGTCAGTGGTATTTTTCATTTCAATTTGTGTAAATATCATCAAGAAGTCTATAGAACGTATTCGTTACTTTTGGGGATGACTTGATATATACAGAGCGTCCGTTTAAAAATTTCTCGGCCTCAATAATGTTTTCTAAAAAATAAAAAATCAAATAGCCGCATTCGTTTCATTTTCAAGGAAAAACAATTCAAAAAATATTTTCGACCTTTGCAGTTCAACCCTCTATAGAAGGTAGATCTGTTACTTTCAGAATCTTGAAAGCAGAGAGGCGACAAATGACACATTTCACACATTTTTTTTTTCAATGTTGGGTACTCTAAAGCACTATTTATTCTGAAGTGTCACAGGTAGTCATACGGGTTGAGTTAACATAAATCTCTCGGTCCATTGCTATCAGAGGAAACAATTTTTTGAACTGCTCAATTTTTTCGCAGTCATATTGATAAATACTATCTGATAAAATTATTTTCTTGCATACTGGCGAATCGAATGATGTATTCATATACTGGGTGTTCCATTCAAAAATATTTAACTTTGGTTGGTTGATATCACTGCGAAAAAATATTGATCAAATCGAAAAATTCTTGTTGACTCACCCTGTACAAATATAAGCCCAAATACGAATCATTATTTAGAGTCCTTATATCAACGATGTGTTTTGAAACATAGTTTTATTTTCTATGCTCGTCAGTAATAATTTTAGTTGGTAAATAAACTGCAGAGATTATATTTTCATAGTTATCTATATACACTGTGTCCGTAAAGTATGGAACAAATTCATGTTTAGCTAAACTGGTCATTTTAAGAAATAATCCTGAAACACGTCGATTTTTCATGTTAATTTACCGTATTTCAAAATTATAATCTAATATACAGGGTGAATTACGTTCGAGTAATGACGTCATAATCATTTTTTTTAAATGGAACACCCTCATTTTGTCTCAATTTTCGAATTACTCTAGCTGAGCTGATTCCAAAAATGTATCACATGTTGATTCCAATTGGTACAGGGTGAACAAAAATACAGTAGTGTGTGTGTGCTAATAATGGAACGCGAAACATTCTTTATTAGGTAAATTAACAATATTATCAAAAATACTTATTGTCTAGCGGACAGAATATGCTGGAATACATGACTTTTATATTAAATGTTC
>WOGP01010347.1:0-10355 GCA_015342065.1 Leptinotarsa undecemlineata
GTTGAATAATCTATTTTGATGTCAGTGATGATTAAAATTTAGTTTTCGACAACATCAAGTCTGATCATAGGTCAATTCTGATTTGAAATAAATTTAACACAGCCAAAATGAAGAGCATGTATTTAAAGGTCTTCTGATGATTCATCTTCATATAATTTCAAACAAGAACTTTTAAAACAAAATAAGACAAATCTGTAAACTCAGCATGTAATTGTTATTTTCATAGTATATTTAAATACTACTTTGACGTTAATTTTCCTCTAAGAAATTAAGAATCTGTATCAAATCCGAGAAAATGTGTGAATTGTTGAATAAGATAGTCCAGCAACTATCTTAAACAACTAAACTATATCAAAAACTTTCCCAAAAAAGAAAAATGAATATTTAAATGCAAAAAATCAGATAAATTCAGACTGAAGCGGCCAAGCGAGATATCAAAATTATATTTTCAACATCAATAGTAAAAATGAAGCAACATGGACTTTAGTATCTGAAATTACAGAGAAATTTAAATTACGTGAACATGATAATATTAGTATTAACAAATCCAAATGATCGAAATGTTTAACAACTGTTTTAAAACTGCTCCTGTAAAAATTGTTGAAAAAATGAAATATCGATAAATGTAATTTTTCAAAGAAATGGATGGTTCTAGAACTTTTTTTCGAAGAACTTCAATTTATTATGAATTAAAAATAAACGCGTATAGTTTATGCTATACAGATATATCTGTATAGCATAAATAGTTTTAGTTTCGCGAAGTTTCCAGTTTTATCTTCCTCTTGAAAATGATCACTTGGTGATCGAAACACGTGTCGAGGTGTTAAAAATAACGATTTGGTGTTGAAAAAAAAACTCCAGTAATAGACATTACTACACCAAAGGTTCCAAACAGTGCATCATAAGTTCACAAAATGTATTCTTCCACAAAAACTAACTTTCATCATCTTTCAACATTTCCTTCACTTTAGGATACCCTGTATATTCTTTACTCTCGTCAGTCCGTACTACAAAATAAAAGGTTTTTGTCAGCAACGAAAAGTAACGACCGAAGGATTACAATTTGTCGCCTGCTCAAAGTCACCCCCACGACGACTAAAGAATGCATTTTTTCTTCGAGTGCCGCCTGCCTGTGAATTGATTAGATCCTGAAAGCCCGTGATTTTTCAGGGATGACTCGATTACTTTCAGATGCTCCTCGAATGGGACGCAATTCATTCTAATTTGGTACAAGGGACTTCGCGCACTGAAATTGAGAGGGATTCTAAATTGGTATTAAGATGAATTAGCCCTTGCTTCGAACGGGGTGACCTTTCACCCTCCTGGAAAAACCAATTAATAAAACTCATCCAGAAATTAATTTAAACTGATTTCGGGAAGGTGTCGGAACGTGGACAGGATTGGCTCAAGGGGTTAGGCTGGGGCAAGAAAGTGAATAGAATTTTAATCGACGTTATATCCTGCCAAAGAAAGAATATTTCCCAAAACGAATTGATGAGTCTGATAATCCTTGAAAAACAGGATGGAGAATTATTTGAGAATAATCAAAACGCAACACTGAGAAAATTTCGATGAGGCTGGGTGATAAGGTTGTCGATTCACCCATAGAAGTCCCTCACAAGTTCAATGATTATTTCACAGAGGTAAGTATTGTCTAGTCAAATTGATAAGAGGAATCTGGACTTTCAATTTTTTGCGAGAAACATTTCATCTCCCACTAATTTATTTGTTTCGAATCGTTATACTGAATCTGAATTGTATGAATTACTAAATAGCAAACTTAAAAATAAAAGTTCTTCAGATTATGACGAACGCTCTATGTTTCTTCTGAAAAAGAGTCTTCCTGTTTTATTAAAACCTCTACTTCATTTGGTGAATCTGTCATGCTCTTGAGGTCCATTCCTTAATCAAATGAAAATAGGTAAAATCATACCAGTGTATAAAAAGAATAGTCGAAAATCAGTAACAATCCCATCAAGGATGTCAAAAATATTCGAATATGCTTTTCTGAACTTACTTCTATCATTCTCTCATCATAATAATATATTTACAAAACACTAACATGGGTTTCTGAATAAAAAATACAGCGATACATTCAAATCATAGCGAGATTGTGAAATATCTTTCTCATAGGAAACAATAGGTCGCTATTAACAATGCAACCTCCAGCAAGGCTCTCCCCCAATTTGGAGTACCTCAAGGGTCGATATTGGGACCCATATTGTGTACTGTACATACATGATTTGGAGGATGCAACAACAGAAACGTGCATAACAATGTATGCAGATAACAGTTAGATTATAATCCCTGACAAATAATTTTTTTTTTTCAAAAAAATGTAACCAATTTTTTTCTTACTATTGAGAGAATTTGGAACATTTTCTTTACTTTGGTGAATATAAATGGAGGGTTGAAAATATTGTCTCAAATGTACTCAAAATATGTTTATGTATATGACTGCTCAAGTGATGTATTGCCCTATTATCTATCCCAACTCCCAAGAAAGAAGTTTCTATTCCAATGTTGGAATTAATTATGGGATGACTATGGAAGCACAAACCAATTTCGGAATATAACTTTTCAGTGGTGCAGAACAGACCACGTGGTGTTTCAACTACCTTTTTGTTCGTAAAGGGTGTGATATCGCAATATTAACTTTTTTATCATCTTCTGGTGAAAAGTTAATAGTAAGTACTGCCTAATAGTTTTTTGGGGTTTTCGGCTTAGGTTGGTCAATTTCTTGCCAAATATAATTTGGCGGGATGCTCTGGATATGAAATTGGACGTATTATTGAGTGAATTCCACAAAATTGTAATTGTGTTCATCCTGTAGAATAGTGTGTGAAATAAATAAATAAATAGAATTTCAAGACATTTTTCAAAAAACCAATAATTCAAACAATTCGAAACTCATTTCATCGTGTCAGGTTGATTGTTTTCTTTCATTTAAAAGTCCTCCTCGTTCAATTGATCTAACATCCATTGATGATTATGAGGCATCCAATCGTTCAAGCGACTATTTCTCTATAGAGCAAATGAAAGTGGCTCCGAGAAAAAAATTCAAGTCGTCGAAAAGCATTCGGATATTCGTTTTTTTTATTCAGAAAACGGTATAAGGACGGGATGAAATAAAATGCGAGATTAAGTGCTCCTGACTGGCTGAAAGGATGGAACAAGGACGTTAAATGGATTAGATACGGACAAGGGGGAAGGAAAAATATTACACAACCAGCGATGATAAAAAAAGGTGAGATTTTAATCCCGTTCGAGGGTGAATGCACAGATTCTAGCTCGTCAGTCATTCCGTCGGGACGGAATTGCTTTTTATTAATCCTCCGAGGGTGGGGGTCTTTCCGTATAATCGGCATGATTAGGATGATGGAAAAATATGCTGTAACCGGAATATGAATTGGGTTGATGAATTCCTCGGAGAGTTTTAGCTTGTACGCTTTTTTCAGAAAACTTTCATCTTTTTTCTTTATAATTATCAAATTATTTATTCAAGGTGATTTACAGTAGGACAAAACAAGAGTTGTGTGATACTTTCGCCAGTATTTGATGATTATCCATCAAGGCATTGTGAAGTTCTCACAATATTTACAATATTTCTAACGCACCCAACATACAGCAACCTAAACTGAAATAAAAACAAATGGTATGAAAATAAACTATGCTGATATATCTATAATTATGTTTCTGTAATAATATTTCATAAACCGCCATTGAAACAAACATCTGGAGTGATAGCTCTACCACACAAATGTATCTTGCAAAAACTTGAATACTACGGAATTTGAGGTATTGCATTAAAACATTTCAAGTGATATCTAACGAACAGACAAAAAGCGGTTTACTGCAATGAACATAAATCTGCTTTTCAAATGGTCTAATGCGGAGTGCCGCAAGGGTCGGTTTTTTTACCTACTTCATTCATAATTTATCTAAATGATATGTTCTATTATTTACAGCCTGTTCAGTCAAATTTTCGGTAATCAACTAAAACGACTTGACTCTGATGATGGTCATTGACAACAGTGAAGCAGTGGATGAAATGAATACACTATTCTATAGGAAGATTTTACACTTTGTGTTCGACAAAGGAATCGTTGAGTTGTTAGGTTAGATTAGGGTGTGTTACCTATAAAATCGTAGGCAAATTGTTTATATTTATGGAATCCATTAGGAATAAATTTTAGACCACTTTGGTTTTCAATATATATTTTGGATTTACATGAAACAATAAGGAACGGTAGGATACTAGGCCACTGAAAACAACTCTGAAGAAATTTTCAAAACGTCAAGAATGGGTTTAAAAAATCCCGAAACAATTTAAATCGCAATTCATAAACTGAAATTTTCAAAATAACGATACACCTCCGAAGGAAAAATATTGGATTGTAGTTATACTGTGACCTAAAAGGCTATTTGACCAAATAATTGTAAACAAATATTCGTGAAATATTCCATTTCATGAATGAAGGTTATTAGTAAGTTATGCGTGTTTGTCATCATGCACGTACAGGTTGTAAAGAGCATTATTATTATTTTGTTGGTAACTAAGCAAAAACGAGCTACTGTTAAATAAATATAAATAATGTCTCAAATCGGCCATCACAGGAAGTATCCTTGTTCATTAGGAATAAAAATAAAGCAGAACAAATTGATTGCATCTTTTAATTACATTCGAAACCTGGAAACATAATAAATACAGCAAATAAACTTTAATGTGTTTTTCTTTGTTAAAACAGGGAAATCGAATAACGCTCCCTGTCTACCCTCGCAAGCTGTTTATTTTCACGATGCCAACTGATTGCCCCAATTCCACTTCTATCCAATAAGAAATCTAATCAAAACACGAAGTATCTCCGCATTTTCATTACGAGACAGAATCTTAATTAGGCCGGCTATTTAAAGAAGGGCTAATAGGCAGCGACATTGCGAGTCAATATTAATTATTCAATGATCCCAAATTGAAAAGTGATTTGCGCAAGCGAGGGTTCTGTTTATGTGGTGCGCCCGATCTCTTAATCTCCCTCAATTACCCCCGGCATCGAGTTCCGCTGCCTCCGGCTATACGCCTATCCCTCGTTTCGCAACCCCCAAATAGTGAGTTCGAAAAGTTCCCTCGAAGGTGAATTCTAGACCTGTTAGATTTTTTCAACTCTCCTTATAGCCATAAACAATTTAAAGAGGTAGAAGTTTCCTTCATTGATATTGTTGATCTTGACGTTCCTCAGGGCTCGGTCCTACAGTTCCTTCTATATGTCAATGGTAATGCTGTGAATAGCATTGGTCTTAGTTGCTTTAAGATTAGTAAAGCGAAACTGTAATTTAGTTTGTTGTTCATATGAGCAACAACATATTTGTTTGGGGTAACACCAAATATTTCTGTAGTCCAGAAAAGGTTTCTGAGAGTATCTACAATAGGAACTACTGAAATCACCTATTTTGATAAAGCAAAAACAAGTTACGGCAGCTTCCATTTGTGAAACAGAACCACTACATATTTATAGAAATACCTCTGAGCATGAGTAAATGGTGACCTTGTGAGAACTCCTCAACACAAAAAGTCAGTCTTGAAAAAATGTTTCCCTTACAGAGCCATTACTTGCTATCTAATAAAGTCAGACGAATCAGAAGTTATATAGGAATCTTCAGGATAACATAAAACCTACTTACATAAAAGTTATTCTAGTTAACAAAAGTTTTTATATGGAAATGACTCGAAGGGACGGTAGCCTATTCAATCCACCGCTCCACATAGTGGTGGATTGAATAAGGTAGATGAAATTTTCGTGAGGGGGTCATGTTCAACCTAACGTCACTGATGGGACCCATGGCGATCGAAACAGTGCTATTTGGTATTGGATCATGAATATTTTGTATTTAGGCTCATGTTTCAACTGAGTTTTTCATGTTGAAGTTTCACGTCGAACCGCCTGGTAGTCGGTAGCCAGGCGGTTCGACGTGGGTGCTTTGTTCATTCACTCGAATTGATTGCCGTGTTGATCGGTGGTTCAAGCTGTAGTCTGAACAACCGATTTCCACTTGCTATCGTCCTACCTGTGTTAGGAATCACACGTTGAAAGGTAAGACCTCATTAATCCTAAGCTCGCACAAGTTTCGGCTTCTGAGGGTTGTTGTTCGTGGGGATGCGATAGCTGATTAACGAAAAAAACAGATTTTAAACATAGTTTTAATAATATTTGCTTTGCAAAATATAAGTTACATGTTTCATGAGTTGAAGAAATGGATTTTGTTTAGCTACCATGAAGATTATCGTTTCGAAGTTATTTTCTCTTCAATTTTCTCATGATTTTCCTTAATTTTTCTAGTGTTCACTGTTGACTTTTTACATTTGTTTGTTAAAAATTCTCAAAGTATTTTAAAATCCACTCATCAACTGTATACATCTATTTTTTTATTCAACAATAATTATGAATGTTTCACCCTTCACACAAGGCATATGTAGAGTAAATATTCGAACGCACTTACTCACTCAGCAATCCACCCCATATTAAAACCCGTTCCGCTCTAGTTTAACGTCACGTCCAAATATGCTTTTCGGATTATGTTTTTAATTTATTCATTGGAGTTTTTCGGATGGTCCATTTAAATTGTTTCGCAAAAACAGGATATTAAAGGGAAATTATACAGATTATTGTCGTTGTGTGCTTTAATCGGTACGAGATTTTTTCGGTTATTTCGAATTAATTGGAGAGGTAGGTATACGGCGTACATTCATATCTTTTGAAATTATTATTTCAATTATTCAAAGTGAGAACCCTTTTATCAATATTGTAGTACATGATGAGAAAAAAAGAATTTTCAATTGATTCGAAAATCTTTTTTGAAATTATTACTTCAATTCGGTGTTTGATTAGTGTTTCAAACGATGCAGAACTTTTTGTAGTGTATTGTTCAGCAATACTACATTGAAATACAGATTGGGTTTTGTAAATTGTATTCTTAAAGTGATCCCAGGACAAATCCAACGGACTTGAATCGTGATACTCAGTGGGCCACATTACTGTTCTTCTTCTCTCCATGTATGAGAAGTGTCATTCAATACCAGACCAAAAGCAAATATATGATGACGTCACTGTGTGTCTATTGAAAATTTCATTGTAGAAGCAAAGATAAAAACAACGTCATCAGGATATTGTGTTATTTCATGGACTAAGTGTGGGGTTTTTTCACACCAATTTCGAAAGATGATAATTATGAGTCCCGTTAATAAAAAAGGAACAGCCATCTGAAAAAATAGAATTCGAACAACAAATTTTTATCACTTATATATTTGTTCACATAATAACTGGCAGAAATGCAAACGTCTGTCAAAGCTATCTTCATCCCTTTCCGTTTTATTTACACTCGTTTCTATAGAAACATATTTCACAATTATTCATTCTATATGATTATTACATTAAATTCCTTTCATGGTCGGGCTAAAAAACAAACGACGAGCGACGGTCTCCTCAACTTCGAGAACACAATAATAACACATTAGCAGTAAAGGACGAGAGGGTCAAAATAGGGTGCTCCTAGTGAATACCGAGGGGTTGTGAATCATCCCCGAGTGACTATGGCTACTTATAGCCTGAATGTTATATCCTGTAACAGCCAATATGTTGCTTAATGGGTTTAGTTGTCCCTGTGTAACAGTTCATATTGCCCTCGATTGGGATTTCGGGAACCGAGGGAAGAAAGTCGGGATGAGATTGTTTTTGAAAAAGAAACATAATCACATTTTTTTCTCAATATAATTATTTTTAAAATATCGAAAACAGCTGATATTTGATTATAGTAATATGTAAATCGTCATAAGTATTTTCTAATTTGCAATTTCGGTCAACAGTTTTTTGAGTTGACAATCATACTACATACATAGTCGTTGCATTGTTTTTACCTACTCTACAATAAAACCCAATTACGTAATTCTGAGATATAGTTTTTACTTTTCAGTATTTTTATATTGTAGTAGTACCACAATGAAAAACCAAAAACATATTACTTCAAATATGTTCAACGGTTCTTCCTTTCCTTCATTTGCTACATCGACTTGACGTTCTCTTTGTTTTTATTTTTTTATTCTGTTAAAACACTACTTCAAATATATTCAACTATTTTCCTTTCTTTCATCTGCTAGATCGATTTGACGTTTTGCATGAATTTGTTCTGCAACGATGAAATTGTGCCTGTATAATTTGTATAATAAGGTAGCAGGTATATATTCATTAATTCGATTTAATGTAGGATACCTAGGATAAGAGAAAGTTGTAATGAATTCCAATGAATGGAAATCTCCAGGTATTGATAGTAATTAAGATTAAAATTAATATAAAAGTAGAACACAGAATGTTTAGTTAGTACTAAAACGCTGGAAGAAGCTATTGTATAGCGAAACACGTGTCGCGGTTTTGTAAACTGTCAAGTGAAAATCACACAATAAAGTGTTTATCGAACACATGAACAAACATACATACAAAAACGTGAAGCTAATGAATGCGTGATAATAAAAATGGGTTATATGGACATTTGTACATAGCATGTTTGGACACATCTTCAGGGCTAATCTATTGATTATTTTTCAAATGGCAACATGACAAAAATTGCAGTTATTAATAGAAAGATGTAATTTTCTTCCCTTGGAGCTATGCTTATTCATTAAGTTGCGGCTTATCCATTCGATAAACGGGCTCTAAAATATCATATTTTGGTTCCTTTACATAGTTATTTCGGAGATGCCATGCCGTAAAAGATAGTCGATAATGCAGTGTAAAATTAACTCAAACAGCAATAGTACTTATTCGTGAATTGAACTGATATTGAAATTCAAGTAATCAAACTTAACTCAACCTTGCTTAATCTGTACTAACCATTTCGTGAAGTCTGTGATGATTTTTGTTTAAAGGAATCATCCATTGCTGAGTGGATTGGAATGAGAAAGTCTCGCCATAATGAATCATAGGACCAAAATGATTTTCAATTGAGAGCCTATCAATCGAACTCTCAGTTCGTATTTTTGTTGAGATAACGTCTTGTCTTGGGAATGCAAAGCCGTAGTATACGAGAGTGGTCCCAGATATACCCGCTACAACAAAAAACACAAACTTTTTTGGAAAAAAAAAATATTTATTTTTCAACGTAATCTCCTTGCAACTCTATACACTTTTCCCAGTAAGTTAGATACCGTTTTTATAAAAAAAAATCTCTTGCTCCTCAAAATAGCCATCAACTGCCGACATCACTTATTCATCGTTTTAAAATCGTTGAGCACTGAGCCATTTTTTTCAAGTTTGGGAATAGAAAATAAGCCGAGGGAGCTGAATCTCAACGATGACCAATTTTCTCCATTTTTACAAATCCACCAAAAACGTTCGCTATTGATGAATGCCAAACCAATACTAAACAATGCGGCGTCTTCAAAGTTGAAATATAAGTTTTAAAGATGGTGTACTTTCTAATACGGTGATATTTTTCAAACAACTACCGTCATTTTTAGGTCAGGCCGGGTACTTCTGGGACCACCCTCGTAGACCTTGTGGAAAACATATATCATTCGATAACGACGCGACTACTTAGTCTAAATGTCCTCGAGTGTGTTGAACCAGATAGTAAATGGCCCTTTTGAACGATCCTTCAACGACTATTGCTGTGCACTGATGTGAGTACTAATGCTCAGAAATATTCTTTTATTGTGTAGTTATTTTGGATTCGACCGTTTTTAGCGAGCTGGATTTAACGTGAACTGTTTATATCATTTATAATATCTGAAATTTTTGTTAGTTAATTTAACTTCTACCCCCCTATAGATTTCTTCAGTTACCTCTCTAGTATACGTTTTGGAATAACCCGTTCTCAATGTAGGTCCATGTAGGTTCTCCATGTCTGGTCTATTATCTAATCTAAATATCTCTTTTCCGTATCCACATCGGTTCATATATTTTCATTTTCTAGACCTAAACAAATAACGCCCCATTGTGGCTCATTCTATTGTTGTAAATCATGCCCGAAAAAAAATTACGCCGGCCGCCACTGATAACCAAAAACCAAACGTGACGTATGTACGATGAATCCCCGATGTACGATGATTCGGGAGAAGAAAATATTAAGAGCGGATAGTTGTTGGTTCACAGATGGATCAAAAACACCTTCCAGTTCTGGTGCAAATGTTTTAGTCGCAGACACAGGACAGAGATATCTACCTGCCTAGGAACTTATGCGACTGTATTTTGTGCGTAAATTTACGCTATAAAATTGTGTGCGGAGAGATTGGATAAATCCAACCTCACTCACAAGTCAATAAAAATATTCTCGGACAGTCAAGCGGCGTTGGAAGCTCTTGGCTCCCA
>WOGP01010348.1:0-10355 GCA_015342065.1 Leptinotarsa undecemlineata
AATACTGAGTGAACAGCTTTGAGTGCCTATTATATTGGATTAACAGATTTATTTCAATTTTTATCCAACAAAGACCATAGACAGAGAGGATGGCTTATATTGCTAGTATGGAAAATAAAAAAATTAATTGAAAAATTATCGGAAAAAAAATCAAAATCCTTCAAAATGATATGCCCCATGCTTATTTGAAATTCTAAGGGAAATATCCACTCATGGGAGAGACTATGAGAATCAAAAATGTCCCTTGAAAATTGAATCAAAGTATCTGTGGAATTTTTCATATCATGTTCTGGAAGAAAGATATCGTGGAAAAATATTTCAAAATGACACCCAGTATAGTACCTCAATGCACCTTAGTCGAAATCTGTGAAAGTTTTAATAATTCGAATATATCAATCCACCGGAACTCGTGTCGCATATTCTGAATAAATAATGATCTATGTGGGTTCTTGATTTTCATTCCGTTCTGGGAGTGATATATTCATATTCGGGAGTGAATAATCTGAAGTATGCTGAAATATTCAGTAGTTTTCTTATGTTTGCGAGTCAGGATGTTTCATGCAGCAATTTGTGTTCTCCGTGGCATGAAAAAACACTTTATCTCATCAATTTATGTGTGAATGATTTGAAGATTCGAATATTGTGACTGATTTGTCATGATTCAACGAGATGGGCTAAATTTTCTAGTGCATCGAGTTTCGACTTTTCCCCTCACACATGAGAGGTTCACGAAAGTAAAACGTACAATTCAGGAAATAACAGCAAGTAACGGTTTCTCAAGGGGTATTTCCGTTGATTGTAGATGATATAATAAGGAAGGAAGTTTATGTTAAAAATGAACGAAATTTCGACTTTTCAAAACGAACTTTTTAAAACGACGAAAAACAAAATAAATGTATCTCAGTTCCGTACCACCCATGCAAGAAGAACTTTGGAAAGATTTTCAAGAAACTAGGTATGAAGGTAGTTTTTAAAATAAGTCATACACTACAGAGCCTTTTGAAAAATCCAGAAGACGAAAGCGAGAATTCGTAAATTCAAATTAAATTCGGAATTAACGAAATTAAATGTAAAAACTGCGATGCAAAATATTGTGGACAAACAACAAGGTCTATTAAAATAAGATATTAGGAACACTTGGCACACCTAAAATATGGAAGATCAGAACAATCAGCAGTCGCCAATCATATTTTGCAACGAAACCGTTCCATAGACTTCAATTCATCAATATTAGTGAGACAAGTTAACAACAACAGGCATCTAGATGTCCAAGAGAGTGTAGAAATAAGTAAACATAATAATAGTATGAATAACGGTTGTGGACCAATACCTAATACTATATATGTTAAAATAATATTTTAATCAAATACCTGACTATTACATAGAATAGTAGATAAGTCAATAATGTGAAGAAGCAGGTATCTAAAAGAGGTATCTATGGTATAAATAAGGATAACATTGTAAGTATATTTAGTTTAATGTTTTTCTTGAACATGATCACTTGGTGATTGAAAAACCTGTCAAGGAGTTGAAATAACGGTTTGGTGTTCGGAAAAAACTCCAATAATGTAATATTGTTTAAAATAGATATAGTAACACTATCAACTTGACGAAACTACATTTCCAGACCTGAAGAAAAGTTTGATCAAATTTAAAACATCAGTTAAAAAACAATTGTTGAAAAAATTGTTCCTGTTACCCAACCAACCTTTTTAACTATATTGTTAAGCTAATTTCACATCTATTATACATCCTTGACTTTCGAAAAATACGATAGTTTCATTATATTTCCAATATACGTTTTTACTTTTACGAAGAAACAACAATATCTATTTCAACGCTTGATATTGTAAACACGGTATACATATTGAAATTTTTTTGTTCCCGGACAATTACGATTACGTCGTAAACGAGAATCAGCTTCCTCCACTTCAGAAAGTTCAATCCTAATGAATAAAAACGACGCAACGAAATTGAAAAATAAATATTTGCAAAAGATATAACAGATATATTTTCAAGGAAGTGAATTCGACCTAATTTCCGCAAACACTACCTTAAGGGAATGGTGTACTGGAAAACAGTTTCTAGTGACGGAATTGAAATTTTATAGACATATCATTTATGGAATAGTCTTCTATGAAAATTCGAATATGATACTGTGATAGTGATTGAATAACACTCCTGGAACCATTTTTCCCAATATAATAAATAGCAAGAGATATTTTGACTACACTTATTTTCCATTGAAGATGCACAAGTACTGAGAATGTTTAATGTAGTAGCTATTGCCAACAACTGGATTTCAGAACTGACGAAAGAAATGATACATGTAATAGTTACTCGAATTCAAAACTTTATTATGAAACTTCATTTTCTATTATTAAGATATTTTTCGTTACATTCTGTACCCAATTTTGTCTACACAGAAGACCTTTCTAGAAGAAGTTGGTACCTAATAAAATAGTAAAAAAATTCAATGAAGTTTTGTTTTTGCTAACTTTGTCTATTCTACGATATCAAGAACCTAATATACAAATGCACTGTATTTTAGGTCGGTTGAAAAGTTCTTTGGTGGAATAAAATGTGCCTAGTCACAGGTAAAGAAGAATCATAGGCTATGTTTTTCAAAATTGAAAAAAAAAAATTTTGTATTGATTATATATCTAATTTCTCGAATAATCTGAGTTTATATCATTCTTTGGAATTGTCAACGTTAGAAAACAAGTGATGTTTCTATGTGAGTAGATTTATAAAAGAGAGAAAAGGAATTGCTTTTTTACTAATGGAATCCTGAAACAATGATGCTGATGGTATCCCGTCAAACGTTCTGATCAAACTAATGGTTCACCAAGTTATAGAGAAATCCACTTGTTTTCTTTTTTCTTTCACAGAAGTCACACAAAAATTAAAATCTCCATTTCTTGATTATAATAGAAAAATTTTGGCTGAAGCATGTTACGGAGTTGAAAGAAATTCAGTTGAAAAGTTCACATGTTGTATTTTCTCACGGACATGAAACAAAGTATAATAATGATATCCTTCTTTTTTTATGCTCGGCGAAATCTAGTATTGATAATGATGTGCTTAACCGATCATCAATTATTCAATAGCAAATTCATTATGAACTCTAAGGAAAGTAAATGATAATAGATAATTCACGCATTTTTTGTCTGATTGACTCGGCCGTTACTTGTTGAAGATCCATAATAATTTCACGAACTGCACCTAACAATTTAATCTACACTAACTTCATTTTCAAAAATATTTTCGAAAATAGGGTTTGTGAAGAATAAATTGTAAGGTGTAGTTTGTGGAATAAACTCACACTCGTTACGAAAGTGTTGAACATTATACAGATATAATAAATGAGGATAATACTGAAATATTTTGAAGACGAAAGGTGTGTTATATTCCAACAAAAGACTGACTCATGGCATCACGCATTCAATCAACAACGCATTATGACCTGAGTGTAATATTGAAAATATTGTAAAATTTTTAGAAAATGTCAACTTGTTCAACCCCTGCAACTGATGTATTGTTCAGTCGCTAATAACCCTGGAGGTTGATGCAACTTCATATACAGTAAATTAGTAAAATGAAAAGTCAAATTAAAAATGTAGAGATTGAAGATGGAAAGATATTCTTTCAGAGCAAATATAAAACTTGATACAAGATTTGAGGTTGAATGTCTACGAATGGAGTTACATCTGATAGCTGCTGAATAGCTGGATGATTGAACGAGAGTAATTTTTTGTGGAGGAAAATCACTTCGATTGCAGGTTTTCTAAAATATTCACAAGTTGTACGAACTTTATAGAGAAGGTGAATGACGCCCTGGATATCCCTGCACATCAACAACCGATGAAAATGTTGAGAAAGTGAATAAAATTGTTATTGAGGATCATCTAATGACTATCAGAGATATTGCTGAGGATATCGACATATGGGTCGGCTCATGACATGCAATTTTTTCAGAAATTTTGGCCATTAAGCGTGTGGCAGTGAAGTTCCTTCCAAAATCGCTCAGAAATTGTTGAATGACGGCGATCCAGATTTCCACGAAAGGATCATAATTGGTAACTGGTATCTAGTTATGACATCAAAACGAAAGTCCAATCGTCCCAATGGAAGAGCCCAGGAGAAACAAGCACGCCAAGTTCAATTAAATGTCAAAGTTTCACTTTACTAATTGATTTCTTCCATTACCGTGGCGTAGTGCATCAGAAGTTCTTGCCTTATGGTTTGGTCAGTACGGAGTATTGTCCTGAAGTTATGCACCGCTTGAAAAAAGCAATACGAAGAAAACGTCCGGTACTGCAAAATAAAAATGCATGGATTTTGCATCACACTGATGCAACTGCTCACTCGCCATTTAATGTTCGTGATTTTCTGGACAAAAACAGAACTTCAAACAAGCCTCAGCCACCGTATTCACCAGATTTTGCCCCCCGAAACTTTTTCATGTTCCTGAAAATGAAGAGACCCATGGAATAAAGGCGTTCTGTGACGATTGAGTAGATATACCAGAAAGTGCATATCTGAATTACTCCAATCGATTATTTATTCAAAAAATACGTGCCTGTAGATATCACAAAAATCATACTTCCTTTATTCATGCATTTACTGGATATAATCCTACATTCTGAAAATTATCAGTCATTAAATTATTATCAGCCGCAACTGCTCAAAATCTTAATGGTTGAAGAATCATGTAATGAATTACCTCCCAGAAGTATTTTTGTCAAGTACCTGTTGGTTTTACCACTCAACATCAAAATTGTCATTTTGTATTTCTTTGAAAAACTGCATGAATCAGTCCGTTACCTCCACGTGAGATTCAGCAAATAACATATAAAAAAGTTCACTTGTAGTTTCAACAATGAAGGAACTACTTGAAATGAATCAATGAAGCAACCTATAGCTGACTCCTTAAAATGTTTCACGATGTCTTGTAAAATAATGATATCTCTCACACGCTACTGTTCCATCATTATATCCACCAAAAACAATTTCAACGTTGATGTTATAACGTTATAACGTTATTTCAAAAGTACTTTGTTGTGGTGTATATTGTTCAATAGAGGATTTTGTAATCTATATCGAGCATCCAATTTTTATGCTGACGAAATTAATCGGATCCTCTTACGTTGGCAAAAGTGCATTGATTTATATGGCGCTAATTTTGATTGAATTGAGTAAATATTCACTTAGATATTACAGTTTGAAACAGAGTCATGAAAACGGATAAAACTTTTGAAACAACCTGATATATTTGGAAAGGTTTCGAGTTTCTACTTCTTCATCTTGATACAAAAAAATGTGAGAATCTTTCAAAGTAAGGAAGGGACCAATAAATTTAAAAAATCAACTCTATATATAGATGTGTAGATCATGCAAAGAAGTAACTTGATTGATTGAAGAAATTGATTTCTTCCTTCCTTTCTTTGAAAGATTATTAATATTTTTTGTATCAAGACGGAGAAGTAGAAAGCCAAAACCTGCCCAAACAATAACCTCTCCTAATAATATTAAAATATTTTGTGAACTTTTGTTTTATCATATAATCTACGAAGGAACTCATAACAAGCACTCTTGTCAACGCCAGATCTACAATACATTTCTTGACGAACCTTTTACTAACCAATGGGGTAGACTCAATATCTTGTAGTCTTTACTATGCTAGAAATTCTAGTTCTCCCACTGAAGTAGAAAGTATTATTAAAAACGCAAGCTGAAGTGCTTTCCTTATAAGAATATAGTGCAAAATGTGAAATCGGCATGCATTTTTCCCTACTTCTGGATGTTCCTGATTATGAATAGATGAATACGTCCAAATATATGATATTAATGAACTGAAAAATTAACCTATTTTGAAAGTTACTCCGTTAATCGGAAAGCTATGTGATCAGCGAGTATATAACATGGTCTGCGATATATTTTCAAGAATAAAAAATACGTATACAGGGTTACAATTTAAAAATTAACAATACTTATATCTAAGCAACCCTGTTGCACCCAGCCACCTAACTTCATAGTCTTGAACAGCAACCTCCTACTTGTGATACCTTATCTGAAAGCTCTCAAGAAATGTTCTACGATGGTATCCTATAAAGCTACGTTTCATGCAGTAGTTTTTGGTTTTTTGAATAAAACACTATGTATTCAAATTAAAATTTTACTCTCCAATATTGATTTAAAAAATGTTCAGAATTAATTTCATTCTTTTCAAGACAATAATAGAGTCAATGAATCGAAGAGTTTTGTATTAAAAGTGTATAATATTTAAAATTCTTGCAAAGCGCTTTCAACTTTCGTCATCATCAGTGCTCACCTGAAAGTAAGTGATCTAATTGAAAAGGAAGTTTGGTGAAAATTGAAGTTGCAAAAAATTGTTTTTTGTGAATTTCAGGAAACTCTTCTGAAAACTCTTGACGTACATTGGCAAATGTTTCTCTGGAAATATCTCGGTAGTCTTGGATTATTCCTTCATTTAGTTGCTCTATCGAATCGGGTTACGTCTGGGTGACCCCCGGAGAAAAAAATATAAAGCAGATAGATTCGTAGATCTAGGATTCATTCAATAGGACCTCTCCATCCAATCCACTGAATAGCATAATTATTATCTAACAATCGTCTGAAACTACATAATGAGGAGGTGCCCCATCCTGTTGAAAATTCAATATTTTTTTTCTGAAGATGAATTTTCCTGTATGTCTCTCTGATTCTCTAATTCATGAACTATCTGAAGTTCGATAAATATTTCTAGCATGCGAGCTAATTCTAGCCGTCATAATTTCACAAAATTCAATTCTTCTGTTGGGTTCATCGTCACCAAGTTCATGAAGAATTTACATTTTATATGAATGAAATTTATTCAATTCACAAATTCGCGGGATAATCCGACTTCAGGTTCAAGTAAACAAAAATAGTACAGTCTCAGTACATTCCTAATATTAATGCTTCCTTGGTACCCAAAACATTTTTAAACTTTTCTTAAATCAACAATAGAAAAAAAATAATTCAAATAAATAGTATTTAACTTGATAAATCAAAATTCACTACATCGAATGTAGCTTTGTAAGATACCACTGGAGAGCATCTCTCAAGAGCTTTCAGATGAGGTATCACAACTAGGGGGTTGCCATTTGAGAATGAAGAAGTTTGGGTGGCTGGGGGCGAGGAAGTAATCGAAAACGGGTTAGCTATTATATCATTTTGTTTTCCCCGTCCTATTATAGAAATTGTTTTTTATGTTTAATTTGGTTGCTCAGATATATCCATTGTGAGTTTTCAAATTGTCACCCTGTAGATATAACTATTATTCAACAGTTATTTCAGAAAATATTAAAAAGTATCGATCGTTATTCTCTATATATTTCTTGGAGCTTTAATAGTTTTTATATACCAAAATATTCAGGTTTCGGTGATATTACATATACCTACATATGTCAAGTTAATCACAATGCTTTTCAAGTCGGTAATTATAAATGAGAATAATGCAGTTTCAATGATAACACATAAGTTTATATGTAACGAGTTTACAACCTTTTTTTCAAGTTGGTAAAAAATATTAAGAAAGAGAAAGTACTTCAAAGTTACTGAAATAATAATATATAATATTGCAACAAAATTAACAAAATTTCAGTTGCAATATTATGAATAAAATGTAATTCATAGGATTCATTGATGGTTTCTCATCATAGGGTTACAAGTTTCGCAAGTGAGGTAGAAAAACATATTTCAGAGCAGTTTGAAAGTTTACGAATATCATGTCGTTGAAGCAAATGATCGTTTATATACAACATGAACGATTATTGCACATGAGTACGATTGAGGCTGATTATGATTTTGAAAAAATTCATCCCTGAATGGACCATGGAATAAATAACATTACGAAGTATTTTCATGCTTTCACAAAATTAGTTTGAGAATGTTGAGACACTTCAGGAAATACATTCAATTTCTTTCTCCATTCTACTCGAAATCAACTTACTGACAGGCAAAACAAACTTCAAAAAATTCACAAACCGTAACTTTCCCCTCACCGGAATACAAAAACTCGAGACAAACCTTTTCTACTGATGAAATGCTGCGAATATATCAAACAAACAACTTTCAAAACTTCGCGTTGAGTTTTCAAATTCCGCGTACGATTTCTTTGCGCGATTCGAGAACGATCCGCTCCCTGCAGCGTTCGCGATACATGTGCCAGCGACGGCCGTCGGGACGCCTCAGACGCGCCATCCAATTCAACTCCGAGTAGGACGTTGCTGTCGTGCGGTAGCGTGGGAAGAGGTCAGTATTGCGAATGACACCATTAGCGCTAGTAACGACTTCGTCTGCAGATTAATGTTCTTGAACAAATACGAATTGAAAGTTTATCCAAACAATTGAATGTCTGAATGTTATTCGGGGAAGTACGAGTCATTCTTGACATTAAACCTATCAGGATCTTATTCAAGTTTAACACTTTATTGTGAGATTTCCACACGTGTTGCGGTTTACAAAACCGCATTACGTGTTTTGCGTAATCTTTTTCTCGTTTTATATTTTTATGTTCAGATTGTATACATGCCATCCTTTTCATGTTGTAACACTGTATTTCTGATTATATTGTTTTTGATATTCTTTGAAAATTGCCTTGTAAATGTTTTATGTTGAGCGATAAATGCTAAGTTTATTACTATTATACAATAGCTTTATCAAACATTTTAATGCTCACTGAATCTTACTTAATATGTGCTTTATACTCATATACTAATTATAATTATATACAAATCATTTCGCCTTTTATTCTTTGTATTATTTAGAATGCTCACGAGTCTTATAATAATAATGATCGATTTCATTAGGTATGTAATATTACATAGGCGAAGTTTAGCTATAACTTCTCTATCATTGAACTTGCATTATAAGGAAGGAAAGTAAATGAACAATACAATATTGATTGTGTGATGGAACAAACTATTAGAATATAACCAAGCAACATAATTCAAAACTAAACTTCAATTTTTCTGATCACATATTGACTTTCGCCTTTAATTTCCTTTGGAATGTCGATTTTGAGAATTGCATGAGACCTTTGATAATCATGTGAAAAAATACAACTAGAAAAGAAAATTATTTTTTGGACATGGCTGACGAATGACGAGGGATGTGTAGGTTTTAATTAGTTCGAAGGTTGAAAGAATGGAACTCTTACCTCTTTGTCAATTTATTGAATGGAGAAACTGGTATTTTGGATTTTAGTAGGTACTGATTGAGTGATATTGCGGTGAATTTCATCAGTTTGGACTTCCATTGTCTATTATTGTATAAAATGATTTGAAATCCCTAAAAGGACCAATAGAAATTGAAAATTGAAAAGAATATCTCAAAATAACAATTATATTCAGCAAAAATACCCTGAAATTAAATTACAGTGAATTAAAATACATGTAAAGAATAGAACAACTGAACAAAAAATAAAAACAGACAAATTGAGAAATTCCAAGCCAAGTTACTTCAAGACGTTTCGATACACAATCGTCTTCATGTGATGACTGCGAATCATCCAAAGGCATAACCCGAGGATGATTGTGGAAACTAACAATGAAACGTTGTGAAGTAACTTGGCTTAGAATTTTTTAATTTCTTTGTTCTTTATTTTTTGTTTATTTGTTTTATTTATTACTTGTATTTTATTTCACTGATATTTTCATAGTTTTCTCGCTCAATATAATTGTTATTTTCAGCTATTCTTTTTAATGTTCAATTTGTATTGGTTTTTCAGGGATTTCAAATCGTTTCAATATAATATTAGACAATGGAAGTCTTAAAAAATGAAATTCATCATGAAAAATTGTCAATCATATACTAATATTGCAGTAGTTATGTTCTCTGAGGAACGACATTGATACACAACCAAGCTGGGCATGAGCTTATGAAATATGTTGAAATTTACGTATTCTCAAGATGAAGCGATTACAAGAATCTTGCTCACGTATTTTATATTGATTAACCGAATCCAAGAAAAGACCATAAACAGAGTCTCCATAATTGATGATCGAAAGAATAAGTGACTGGAAAAGTAGCTTTTTTGTACTAGGGATCAAGCTTTGTCTATGTGGATAAAGAACATTGAGAGTGGAATAGGTTTTCAATCAATAAATCAACCAAAATATGCTTCATTATCAACGAATAACATCTTGTTTGACAAAGCATGTACAGCCCTCTACCAGAAAAGCCATCTCTATCTAGGACCGAAAATTTTTAACAAATTACACGAAAATATAAAAACAGCCCCCAATATCAATATTTTCAAATCAAGATTGAAAACCTTTTTAATTGACAAAAATTGCTACTCTTTAGAT
>WOGP01010349.1:0-10354 GCA_015342065.1 Leptinotarsa undecemlineata
AAATTCGATACATGGTTGTAAATCTCGTAGCGTGAGTGCCTGGACACCCTGAATATGATAAGGATATAATTGCTCTTCCTTTAAAATTCTCTAAACTGTCATTTGACTCACATTTGGAGTTTGACTAATTTTTATCGTACTTGTTTATGGATGTTCACTAACTTCTTCGAGAACCGACTCCTCCAATTCTACAGTTCTAGTAGTATGTGGCTGTCCTACTGCAGAATTTGTTTCAAAGTTTTCAGATTCGGAAAGTCGCCGGAAAAGATTCGCAAATGTCGCTGTACAAGGAGTCACGCATTGGGGATACCTTTCCTGATAGATGCGTCTGGCCTCGCTTGAATTTCCGTCAGCCAAGCCGTATAAAAAAAACCATATCAGCGATTTCTGCATTGGTAAAGTCGGACATGGTACCGAAAAATCACTTTATAAACTCCGAACTGTGACTTTGTCAATCAATAGTTAAAAATATGACAGCGAACTTATATTTTTATGAACAAACTTTCATAGCCTATTCGAATCAATTAACTCAATTTTCAAGCGGAGAGTGACAAAAATTATTGAAATCAAATTTAGCTATAAAGTAGCATCGATATGGAAAATTGTAAATATTTTGAAAACGATTACGTCTCCAGCGTTGTTGAGGAGGTGTAACTTTTTTGCTTGGAAAAGGTGTGGGAATTGGGTTTTTTTATGAAAAGTACCAAAAGTTTACTGTCAATAAAATTAGAGCAATTTGAAATAAATAATGACAGCGTACGTAGCGCCCTCTAGATGCTACATGAAAATTAATACGAAATTACGATTTCCCACGTCAAAAAACCCCGGGTACTGAATTTCGTTCAAATTACTTATTTTTTGCAAGAGTTATTTTCAAAAAGCGAACAAAAAAATTCGATTTCGACACCCGTATCTCCGAAACGAAGCATTTTCGGAAACAAGTTTATATAGACTTTTTTTCTTAAATTTTTTCTTAAAAAAATTACACCCTGTATAATAATATTGCTGAAATAATCAAAAATAGTTATTTCAACACCTCGACACGTGGTTTAATCACTATGTGATCATCTTTAAGAGGGAGATAAAAATGATTTGCTCATATGGAAATTAGCCTCAAATTCAAACATGAGTTATATCAGCAAAGTTATGGCTGTAGGAGATGGGTCTTATTTTTGAGTGAAAAATTTGATTCAATGATAGAATCTGGTGCCTGATTGCACACTGGTGGAGTTCATTCAGATCAACGATATTTTTAAATGGTTCACCAGTACCAAAATCATCATTAGCGAGAACATGATAAATGATTTTGTAAACTATTTTCAGCCTAAAATATATGTACTTTCAATATCGTTTCAATTGATCGAGACCCTAATGAAAACTTACGCGAATATCAACAACATACGTATAGAGGGTTTTTCAAATTCAATCCTCACCATTGGGATCTATGAAACTATGAGTGATACAAAGATGGCTGAATTTGGGCAAAGTTGCGCATTTACCTGACTAACAATATGCCAATATGCATTTCCGAGTATATCCGGAGATATCCGGAAAAAACAGAAATTTCGGAAAATTGTATTTTTATTTCTGGCTTTAGTTTCGAAGGATTCGAAAATGAATTGCACTTCCACATTGCCACGTTTTCCCTGCTACATAATGGTGTTTTCAGATCATCATCATCAACTTTATTTTTTCTCATGGGAGCTACATTCGATTGTTTCTGTTTTGTTCCAGATTTTACCTTTTCAAAATTCTTATCATAATAGGTTTTGACTTTGATGTTTCTAAATTTGAATTTCAATTTGTTCCACTCAATTACATTTTGTTATTGTACAAGTCATTGAATTTTTGACGAAAAATGGCTTTCATGAATGAAGAAAAAAGAGATATGGTACAAATTTATCACGAATACGATAGAAACAGTGTTAGGACATCGGAAATGTATTTAAATTTGTATTTCGAAAGACGACAATCACATCGAACTATGTTCAAGTTATTGGATGAAAATCTCGCCGAGGTTGGTTGGTTTGGAAAGCCAATAAAAAAACATAAATAATCTAATGTAGCCCCCATAAGAAAAAATAAAGTTGATGATGGTGGCTGGAAGATGAAAGGACGGATAGCAAATCTCAAAACACCATCAAGCAGGAAAAAAGTGGTACTCTGGAAGTGCGATTTATTTTTGAATCCTTCGAAAAAAATCCAGAAATAAATAATAACTATTTTCCGGAATTTCTGTCGTTTCCGGATATCTCCGGATATACTCCGAGTTTCAGAACTTTCTCAACGGCATTTGCCACAATTCAACCATAGTTTCCAAAATCTCAATAGTGGATCGAATTTGAAACACCCTGTATATTTATGTGAATCGTTCGACCGTAGAGGGCAAGTAGATGTGGTATACACGGACTTCTCTGAAACATTCGATAGGGTCAGCCATAAGTTACTAATTTGTAAACTTTCTTGCATTGAGTTCAATGACATTTATGGTCAACTTTTGGAATCATACCTCAGCGGACGTAATCAATACGTATATTATCGCGGCTTTTCTTCAGATGTGTATTTAGCAACCAGCGGAGTCTCGCAAGGATCCAATATTGGTCCCTTATTGTTTTTACTATTTATTAATGATCTGTGCAACTCAATAACTTACAATAAATAAATGTTTGCTGATGATTTGAAACTGTTTACATCTATAAACAGTTTAGATGATTGCAACAGTTTTCAAACGAAGATTGATCTTTTACAAAATTGGTGTCTCAAGAATCGCCTCCATTTGAATATATCTAAATGTAAAATTGTTACATTCAGTAGAAAATTTAATACACTGGAATTTCCTTACCATATCTACAACATTTTAATGAAAAGAGCTGAGAATATTAGGGATCTAGGAATTTATTTTGATCATCAACTAACTTTCAACTATCATATTGATCATATTATAAGTTCAGCTTACCGCACATACGGTTTTATAATAAGGAACAGCAAAAATTTTCATAATATGCTAACCTTGACCTCTCTGTATTTCAGTCTGGTGCGACCAAAACTAGACTATGGGTCCATTATATGAAATTCCATATATCATCAATACATATCAGCAATTGAGTCCAAAATAAGTTTTTAAAATTTCTTACTTTTAGAATGACCGGAACTTTGTTCCGGTCTGACTGTTTTATTTCTATATAAGCTATTGAATAGCAAATTGGATTGCCCTGTACTATTATCAGAAATTGAAATTTTTGTTCCGAGAATATCTTCTAGGCACATCAATACTTTATTATGCAAAAGGGCACAAACTAACTTAATGTTGAAATCATCAATCAATCTGATGTGTCGTAATGCGAACAAGCTCTCTACTAACATCGATATTTTTTGTTGCAGTATTTGTGAAATAAAAAATAAGTCTCGTGCGTACCTATAAGTCATTTATGTTTTTTATGTCAAATATATTAATCCTTTAGTTTAGTTTAGTTTTGCTCTGTAAATAGGAAGCTGTTGGGCAATAAACGCTATTATTATTATTATTATTTGCATGAGCATTTGACTATGACAAAGCATTGTTCAAAGTGAGTAGTGTTTCTGAGCAGTGTTTGGCCATGTGTTTTATCAAGACAACGCACAATCAATCAAAACAATGGCAAAACTACATGAATTGAACTTCGAATTGCTCCCACATCCACCGTATTCGCCAGATTTGGCTCCCAGCGACTCCTGACTGTTCGCAGACCTCAAAAAATGCTTACCTGTAAGAAATTTCGCTCGAATGAATAGGCTGTTGCTGAAACTGAGGCCTATTTTGAGGTAAAAGATAAATCGTTCTAGAAAAGTTGTTTCGAAAGGTAGAGCGGCTATGGAATGATTGTGTGACTCTTGATGGAGATTAGGTTGATGAATAAAGCCAAAAATAGGGTTTTCTCAGGCTCGAGATTTTCCTTATATATGCCTTAAAACATTATTGTATAATAAAGTATATGTTGCAATTTTGTAACTTGTTCAAATCAAATCTCTCAACTAAGTAATTTTAAACACGTTTATCATACATTTTCTACGAGTATTCCCCTATTACATCACATATAAAAAAATTTATTGATTCTACAATTCACGATGATTAAATCGAAAGGGGTATATTTTTAGGAAAGACTGTTTTTTGGGAAAGGATGTTATACAAAAAAATGTATAAAGATGAAAAAGTAGAAAGCCAAAACCATTCTTTCCCAAAAATTATTCTCTACCCCTCAGTTTAAACCAGATTCCTATGGCTGGGATCAAATCGAATAAGCGAAATCTAGAAAAAGACTTGAAAATCATTTCTCTCGCTTTCTAACGAACATACATCTAGTGAACGGGACCATAACGGAATTCAGAAAGCTCTTTCCATATTTGACAAGCTGTACTGTCATCTATGGAATGAGTAGGTATGTTTTTTTAAGTTTTGTATTAAGTTTTCAGTCCTTTAGTGCTTTATCTCTCAATGTTATTGGTGCTGAAGAGACAATAATACAAGTGTCTTACTCCAAAACATCGATTTCCGCCATCGAGGAGGACATTGTTCCTTGTAAGTGAAATTTTACATTGCGTAGCAATGCTGTGAATGATATCTGATTCAATTCCATAACGATTGTAGAAAGACGTGTTTTTTGTAATTCAATGTTCATATAAAAGTTGTTGCTTCGAAAGTATTTTTTCTTCCGTGCAATTCAATGTTTATATGAAAGTAGTTATTTCTAGAGGGCTTTTCGTTCCAGGTTGTGTCTGAGAGATACTTCTTTGTATGATGTACACGTATAAAGATGGAGAAGTAGAAAGCCAAAACCCACCTTTCCCAATATTTCAGGCTTTTAACAAAGTTGTAGTATTCAAGTGCTGATATTTTGTTTGTTTCCGATAAGAAAGGAATTATTGATACGGTAAATTGAAGGCTATGGTGATTCAGTGGAGTAGAGGGAAAAAAGGATTATAAACTTTTTCACAAAAAATAAAGCCAGGTCTTTAGGAGAACCACATCAAAATAAAGCAGAATTCTACTGTTGTAAATCATGTCTTAAACAAAATAACGCCGACCGCCACTGGTAGCCATAAACCAATTGTGACGTGGCCAAGAGCGCGCCAGTCCGGCCGACGTTTCGCGATTGTTCGTTGTTCGCGACCGTTCAAAACGTGGCGAGAATAATGCTACCGGCTTCGATGGAATTCCAACGAAAATTCTACCATCTTCAATTTTTTTCGATTGTCATATATAAACGCCACATACGAACCTATCGAGTTGAAGTGACAGTGCGGTGCAGAGCGATCTTATAAGGCGATAGACATTTGAATAATAGTTGAAGTGTGTTGTTGTTTCAACAGTGAAAAAAACTTTTGTTTGATTATTGTTCAGTGTAGTCAATTATTGGTAAACCCACGGGGAAAACCGTAACACTATTCATGATGTCGAAAATCATAGTATAAAGCAATTCATGATATGTTCTTGAGATAAATAATCTGCTGCTGTTCTTGAAAATTGCCAAAGAGATACAGAAGGTAATTAGGAGAATAAGTTGTCATGAATAGAAATTATTAGAATGGTTTGGTGAACAAGTTAGTGTAAGGAACTGATATTGATTCATAAATGCGCAGAGAATATGATATCGGCTCTGAATAACAGCAAACATCAGTTGTTAGTGAAGAAAAGAGAATTGAAACCTTTTTATGTTTTTTACCACTTTTATTTGTAACTAACATCACTGCAGTTTCGTCCTATACGGACATTTTTAGACTTATACTTTAAACTAATACTTGTATATTACATTATCCCTTATATAGTATCCCTGTAGGTAATAATAGAGGTACACTTGGCTTGATTGAGTACCTGAATTTTGTTTACTAGTAACAATGCGGATATGCTTATTTAAAAAGCGGTGAGTAGACTTAATCGATTTGATCATTTAACAGGTTGCACCCGCAATGTTTATGCTTGTGAATTTCCAAGGATTGTGAATAATTGAGTTTGTATTTGAGTCCTTGCATAGTGCAAAATTTCCATATCGTTTAGATTCGAGAACTTATGGTTGCTTGCCAAGGAATGGTTTGTGAACGTCGAATTAATTTTTCTAGTCTGAAGGACCTTTCATGTTCACACCGTTTTTGAAAATTTCGACTATATTCTCCCATGTAAACACTATTACACTCCGGACACTTAAGCTTCAATATATTGAAAGAAGTAGCTGTTAGATTTCTTCATTCATGAGATTCCATTTTGGGTCGAAGCTAAAACAACATTCAGGCTGACATTAAAACCGAACTGGATGTTCTGTATTATGAGTTGCACCTCAATTCATTTGTGGTCAAAAGTATATATTTAATCATGAACGTCCAGATGCTTCAGAAGATGCTGCTATATCAAAAAAAATTACGAAGTTTATGTTTTGTTTATGGCAGATCGCAGAAACAAAGTGACATTTTGCAACAATACAACCATGGCTGAATAAGAGAAAGTACAGAACCAAGTCTACATTGATGTCAAAAGGGGATTTTATACATGGATGAAAACAAACTAATCGGTAGAAACCAACATAGATTCAGATTTGCTCTAACCTGTGTGGATGAAATCATGAAATTATGAAACAACAACAACAATAATTGGTGCTTTGGGACGACTTCATTGATTCCAGTGGACCATTTTCTTTTTCAGCTGCAGGAAAACCTGGAAAAACCTACAGCATCACATGATCTGAAGATCTTGATCTTATTGTCTTATTAGACACTTTCAAGTTCAACTATTGTTGCGAACGTAATGGAATTTTATTAAGGTCTTGGACGGGGTCTCAAGATTGTGAATAAGGACCAATTCAGGCCAGGTGGTAGACTCTACTTCAAAGCAGGTTTGGCTTTTGGTTGCTACTATTTCCACTCGATAACGACCCTGGCTCTTCCCCAAACAAATTTTTGTATGAAATCAGATGAACATTCATCACTCATTAATGCTGAGAATTCGGTTGATGATGAAAATAAAACTGATTTCTTTTTTATGAATCCATATCCTAAGATTAGGTTGAATCTGGCAAGGTAAATATGCAATTGAATAAAATTACGACGGATTCCTTCGGGTGTCGACCTGATTATCAATTTCATTGTGAGCAGTGTTCTGCTTTCTATAAATAAACTTTAATTATTGTACTTTATATTCCATCATCAATTAAAGCCGTTCTATCTTCGAGTTTTATGACGTGAAATTTCCGCTTCTACCCATTCGATTATTTTTTCGATAGTCATAAAAACTGGTTAACCAGATGATACGCTGATGTAGATAAGTAATGAATGGGAATAAATAACGTATTTTTATTGTACAAGAAGTGTACGACGTACGAACATGGTCTCCTACATTCATTTGTTTAATTAAGGAAGAGCGGCAGCGACAATTACTAGATCTGAATTTATTTGCTGCCCACTATCAGCTCAGGGGCGGCTCTGACACACTTACTATTTCTAGAAACGAAAGAAAAACATAGGCCGGAACTGATGAAGGGTCTTTATCAAGTGAGAAAAGTTTAATACAAAATGAAAACTTGCACTGATTATTCGGGTATCTTCTTTTTCGAAGCTCGTCATTGAAATAATCGTTAGTCTGTATCTATACTAATATAAATGTGAAAGTTTGTAAGGATGTATGTATGTATGTATGTTTGTCTCTCTTTCAGGCCTAAACGACTGAGCGGATTTGAATAAAAGTTTACATAAATACAGCGTATGCATCAGGATAACATAAAGACTACAATTTACAAAATTTTTGTGTAATTTTGGTCATAATATAACAATAAGTCCGCGATAGCATATATCTACCTCTTATATGCAAAATACTGAGCCATATATACAATTGAATTGGATACTTTTTTACGATGCACATTTTAGAGTATCTGTCAAATTCTTATAATCAATTGATACAATTGTCGTTTTGATTATTTGATAAAGATAAACTTTGTCTTTTACAATGAGTAATTTGAACGAATTGTTCAAAAGTTATCACGATAAGAATAACTTGACCCAACGCAGTAAGCTATTACGCGTCGCGTCTACTATAAGACGCCATAAAGCGCCATCTCGGAGAACGCGGCAGATGCGTCAGGGCAGCCGTCGTTGACGGTTGTGTTAGTTTTGGGAATATAGTAGGTAACAAAATTCGAATCTTGTGCAGTTGGAATATTTTTTCAGTTCTAGTATTTTTAAAGTAAAAATATAAATTATAAGGTGATGCCCGCTCTCAAGTTTACATACAACCAAAGCTACTGAACCTACAATCTTGAAATATGCAGGTAGGTTCTTTGTATAGCGTAAATAAGCATCAAGAAAAGGAAGCAGGAATTTCCACCCCCCAAGGGCGAAAAATAGTGGTTTTAAGATTTTATTGATTTTCGTGAGTTTTGAAGTTGGAAGTTTTGGGTCAATAAAAAAAATATTGTAACTATTTGTTTAAAATGGTCTGTCACGAAACTCAATATGACAAACCAAATTCTACGCGGGCGAAGCCGCGGACAACAACTAGTTGTAAATATACGAGTATATAAAAAAAAACCAAATACTTTATAGGACTCCCAAGAATTAAAAAATACAAACAGCAAAAAATGTATTCAGTATTTTTTGTTGTAGTTTATAAATTCTAGAACACAGATGCATTACATTTTCATTATGAAAGTTTTCGTCTTCAGCCCTCCCTCAAAATATTTTTTCCAATACGGACTTGAGATACGGACTCAAAAATCTTGTGGTTATTACAAAATTCGATTCGAGAATGTTTCGTTTGTTTGAAACTCGTTTATTGATTGATATTGATTGAAACTTCTAGCATGACTAATGATATTTTTACTCCGGGCATGCCCTTTCAGTTTTTTTTTGTGAACAGAGGTATGTTGAAATTCTCATTTTTAATTTTTGACATTTTTCAATCGAAATTATTTCCTAGATTTTGATTTTATCAATTACCGCTACATAGATTTCATAGGTAGAATTAGTTACATTACAGATACAGAAAATGATTTTCAAACCTTTATAATTTATGTTAGATCACCCAGAAAAGGTATTCATCAAACCGTATTGCTTCAGCATCTGAGACATTTTGAACTGTCTTAAACGGTTTTAGATTATGTATTAACTTGGACACGAAAAATAGGTGAAAGCAGTGGCCATATCCCTAATATATAAATTATTCAACAGCGACCGCTTGTGAGATCCTTGAAGCGCTTCTATATAGGGTCTTCCAACAGAAACTTTAGAACTTTGACAACTGATAATGGCCATCAAATCAAATTCGTTGTTATTTA
This sequence comes from Leptinotarsa undecemlineata, assembly GCA_015342065.1. Lineage (NCBI taxonomy): Eukaryota > Metazoa > Arthropoda > Insecta > Coleoptera > Chrysomelidae > Leptinotarsa > Leptinotarsa undecemlineata. Next base: position 9,294 of record WOGP01010349.1, read on the forward strand.
TTCAGCCTATTTTGCCAAATCACCATGGATGAATATAGCATTCTGTTCGGGCAACGTACCGCGCGCTTCGACCATTTTACGATCGTCATAATCGTAACTGACAGGACTATTCGCAATGTGGTGGATACATTAGGGTCCACTGGTTCAATAAACGATCCAACAAGGCTTGTACATCGACGAAACGCAAGATATGCCGAAAACATCGTCGCTGTATGTGAGAGTGTGCTAGAAAATTCAAGACAGTCGATATCGCATCGCTCGCGTCGTCTGCCTTTCGCAGACCACAACTTGGCGAATTTTGCGTCGTGACTTGGGCCTGCACCAGTACACAATTCAACTGATCCAGGAACTGAAGGCAAACGACCATAGATAACGACGTATGCTCTCTGAGCAGTTGACAACTGAGTCTTATTTTCATCAAAAATCGTCTTAGCGATGGGGCTCATTTCTGGATGAATGGGTACGTGAACAGAGAAAATTGTCTATTTTGAAAAGATACCAATTTACATGAGATCTAAGAGCGTTTGCTGGGCACGCAGCGTCATCGGACTGAATGTCTTTGAAAATGACGTTAGCCAGATTATCACTATCATCGGCAAGCACTATAGGTCGATCATTACCAATTTCTGTACACCCATATCTGTTTTCAACAGGACGAAGCTCCGTGCCAAGCAGCTCATGTCACATTGGATATTCTGCACGATCGATTTGAGGGCACGTGGTGATTGTGAACTGGCCACCCAGATCGTGCGATTTGACCCTGTTACACTTCTTCTTATGGGTGTATGCGAGTAAACTCTAAACCACAGCGGTCCTCAAAGGAAACGTAAGCCATGCCATCGGTCAAATTGAGCCTGATTTATGCGCCAGAGTTATGGAAAATTGGACGTTTCTGTGGACGTAGGGCAAACCGCGGACACGTGTTTCTGGCTATTGGCCTCATCACATATGCCTCCGTGCATATGTGTTGTTTCCTGCTTTCGGCAAACAAATGTTGCCCATCTGTACACTTGGCTGCACCGCGGTTTGCCCCACTTTTGGAGTTTTGTGTCCATTATATA
>WOGP01010350.1:0-10354 GCA_015342065.1 Leptinotarsa undecemlineata
GTAGGTAAAAGGATTTAAATGATGTACAGGAGTTGAAAGTAATTGAAACATTTTCGGATGTCGTAATATTATTAACAATACTCTCCGCATTGTCAGTAAAGAATTCATTAAAAATATCCACATCACATTCATAAACAGATGATGCATCGAACACGTCGTTGCCTCTTTCAGAGTTTACAATTTTCCAGATTGTCTTATTTTTATTGCTGGAGAGGAATATTTGATTCGAGTAATACTTTTTTTTTGCTTCAAGCAACATTCCATTGTATTTTTTTTAACTCAGCTCGTATTGCAATTTATTGAAATCGCTAGGAGATTTTTTTATTCATGTCATATGCTAATTGAACATTTAGTGTTTGCTGTTCAATGGCATCATTTCTCCAATAATCGACATTTTGGTTTTTTTTCAGTGATCTTGATTCAATGATACAAAAAGAATTTTCAAAATGTGTCATAAATATTTCGTGAAATTTTAGCGCCATTTCCTCAGATGTCGATTTACTGTACACGTCAGACCATGACTCTCCAGTGAGATGAGTTTTGAATACACTTAGATTTTTGTTAGAAAAGTTTAGCTCATATTTTTTATTAGTATTTTTGTCACACCTGATTTTGTAGGTGAAAATTTGAGGATCATGATCTGCGAGTGGAACACTAAGAACTTCTGCATTTGAACTCTCTATATTTGAGAATATGTTATCAAGGCATGTTTTAGACTTTCCCATTGGTCACTGAATCAATTTTGAAGGATTATTTTGAAGGATGTTCTCGAGGATATTATTGCTTCCCTAACTCATTTGGTGAATTTATCTTTTCAAATAGGTTCATTTCCAAATGCTATTAAAATTGGAAAAGTCATACTGATTCACAAAAGAAATTAGTCTAAATTATTAGAAAATTACAGAACAATAACTATTCCATCTGTATTTCCAAAGTTATTTGAACATGCATTTCTCAACCGTCTTTGGAGTTTCATTGAAAATCATAAGATTATATTTGATAAACAACATGAATTCCAGGGCGAAAAATCAATATCAACCGTTATATTATCTTTTTTTCAACCAAATTATCGAACATATTGCTGCTGAGTATCCTGAACAAAGAAAAGTAATTCTAACTAGTCATAAACTTCATCTGCATTTGATTCAGCACGATTCAGACTGTGCCACCTGCACACAAAGCTAGGAAACAACTATACACACTCAGGGGTTGGAGTCAGAATAATGATGATATTCCGAAGAGTTGTATGCTATAGGTTCAGGTAAAAAAACACCTCACCCCTTGCCTTTCATGTAGACCTACGACTTTGTAAGTAAGTGTGGCAGATATCCAACGGAAAAACAACAACCCACCTGCACAATGAACCTTTTGGAATTTCATATTACCATTTCTACTAGATGTGCTGGAGAAGTTGACATTTTTGTCAAACATAATATTCCTCACGTACAATTCGGCATTGACTGTGATCAGTTACATACCACAGAAGCCGTGGGCGTTGAGCTCCAATTGAGAAGAAGTCATCATAGACTAATCTCAGTTTACAAACCTCCGCAGAATCGTCTACTTCTTGAATCACTGGATGAACCGCTGATGTCGACAAATACCTCCATAATTGGTGCTGGTAACTTCAACGCCAAGCACAATCTCTGGAGCAGTCACCAACGTGAACGGCCGAGCGCTCCATGCGCATACTGATAGGCATGAGTAACGAGTGATGGGTCCAGGTGAGCCTATGTACTATTGCGGGCATTATAGGCCTGACATACTTGATATCGCACTGCTCAGGAACGTCTCCATGTCCTGCGAATACTTTGTCGGAACTTGACTCAGATCACAATCCAGTTATCCTGAGGTTGGGTGATGATTCCTCTCCCCAGGAATATCGCGTGAGATCATTCACAGATGGGGAAGCCTTCAAGGCCCAGCGACGTAGCGGTGGCGGATTTCGAGTTGTCTGTGAACAACGCTTTTCACGGAGCCACAACCAGGACAGTGTCCTCTGTGCAATTATAATTATTCACCTCCCAGGATAAAGAACCTTATCTGGGAGAGGAACCGATTTAGACGAGTTAATCAGCAGGATTGCCAACGAGCTAGCAGGATTGCCAATAGCGTGGCATCTGCTACTCTCCCGACGAGAAGACGTTGGCCTGTGCAGATAAAATAAAGAGTCGGTTTCGACTCAACGTTGATCTGGATGATGACATCGACCGTGATATCCGGTTGGAACACCGGGTTCGGCGCATCGTTAGGGAAAATGATGACAACATGATTCGTCCAGCTTTGATGTAACAACTGACGGGGTATATTAGGGCCTCCAAACCGAAGAAGTCTCCAGGAGTTGATTCAATCAACAATAGGTTGTTGAAGAAGCTCTCCGAGAACTTCATCAGATATTTGATGCAAATCATCAACAGCTCAATCGCCTTCAGACACTTCCCTCGGAGATGGAAGCATGCCGTAGTTGTCATGATTCTGAAACTGCCAGAACTCGCTGTTTCCCCAGAATCATCGTACAATTTGCCTGCTAAGTTGGCTGAACGTGTCGTGCTGCAAAAGCTAACAGAAGAAGTTCAATACCGAAATGTTCTGCCTGACGAACAATTCGGCTTCAGGAAAGCACACTCCACCGAACTGCAGGCCCTGAGACTGGTCGAAAATTCCATCTCAGAGCTGAATAATAGAAAGACAGTCCATCTCGTCCTCTCGGATATTTCAAAGGCCTTCGATCGAGTCTTGTACGAAGGCCTACTACATAAGTTCCTCGATTTTGATCTGCCTCGGGCCCTGGTCCGATGAAATGGGTCCTTTCTAAAAGGTAGACAATTTCAGGTTCGCTTTGAAGGAACCCTGTCCCCTGTCATAAAAATCCAAGCTGGAGTGCCTCAGGAAGCTGTGCTGTCTCCACTACTCTGTAACCTTTACCGACCTTCCGAGGTTGGATCACGTGAAGGTTTCTCTTTACGCCTATAAAACGGTTATCCTCGCTTTTTCCATGGGTCAGGCATTGGCGGTTGTCTACGTGTCAACGTACATTGGACGACATGAAACGCTGCTACCTTGACTGGAAGATTCGGGTGAACCCAAATAAAACTCAGGTGATAGATTTGGGGAGACATAACGTTCCTTCAGACACAAGGGTCACGGTCTCATGCAGGAAACTCGAATGGCAACCGCGAGTTGAGTACGTAGGTCTTTGGATAGTTCGCCAACTCACCTGGGCAAATCACATTAACAACATCAAGAGCACGGTTTAGTCTAAGATAGCCAGACTCTATTTTCTGGTCAACAGACGTTCAACCCTAGAAATGAAATTTCTTATACAATACGATGTAGAAGACCGTCTATGTGTATGCTTCATTCGCCCCGTGAAATATCTCCATTCTGCAGATATTGCAAAATAAAATTCATCGGATGCTGCTGAATGCTCCATGGTTCGTGCCATTCGCAGAGATTCAAATCTGGACTATTTAGCAAGCAGTTCAGTCAGTTGAGGAATCTAAGGGTTTTTCAGTCAGCGGAAACTCATGAAAACATCTCAGTCAGGGAAGCTATAGATTACACTAAAGACGACCCCACCCGATTCAGATGGCCCCGTCGCTCAGTTGAGTGAAAGCTCCACGACGTTCGTTGAAGTGAACAGTTTATTAATCCACTACCCCAGTCAGGAAGGGGTACACAGGGCCAGAGGGCCATAGAGGTCACTGACCTTTATGACACAACCTAACACCTAAAGTTTTGAATCATTCATCTTCATGACGAACCTCAATTGAAAGGGTAAGAGAAATTATTTCCAACCTGATTAACGCGTAGATGACATTCCTGCGTTGAGGCAGTCTGGCTCTGGCCTCAGTTGGGTCAACATCTTCCTAAAACGTTTTTCTTCAGCTATAAGAAAAGTGTAGAAAAATATACAGTGTGGTCCAATAAGTCTGCAACAAATGGGAAACTTTTTTATTATCGATTTCTCAGAAAATATTATTTTTGAGAAAAGTTGGTGCATGTTCAAAAACTATACCAAGTGTACCTGAAATGGCTTTATGACAAACACCATACAGGATAGGCCAAAAATATAAAGTTAGTTCAAGAGTAAAGTACCCTTAATTCAAAAAATATCGAAATATGTGGAGTGAAAAGTTGCTTAGAAGTAAAAGGTATGTTCAGATACGGAGTCATGGCCTCCTATTCGATATTTTTTTTCTTTTGGAAAATTTTGAATTACCCCCGTATGATACATAGTTTTGCAATTTTGATTTGATATGTATTTGAAGAAGCCACAATCGAATCAGGTTGGAGAATTTTTCATTAAATTGAAGTGTATTTAAAAAATTTATTTAGATTTTAATTTTTTAGGTGATTGTCAACTGAGAAATCGATAATGAAAAAGTTTCCCATTTGTTGCACACTTAGTGAGCCACCCTGTATACAGGGTGAGTCAAGAAGATTACATCGGTCTATTGCTATTGGAGGAAATACTCTTTCGAACTGCTCACTTCATTTTGCAGTCATATTCAGCTCTCTAAGGAATTTTTGTTTTCGAATTTCCATTTTGAAAACAATTTTTCTTAATTCACTAGCTGCATGTCTACATCAATTAAGTGGATATTTCAAGGAATAATTATTCAACATCACTACGATAAGGCAAAGAAGCTACTGACTCTCTTGCAAAGGAGGACGCTGCAAGCGAATTCATTGGACCAGAACCTGTCATTGGCATCGCTTCAGGCTTTGCCTAACTAACATTGAACACCCGGATGTCAAGAAGATTTATGGACTTCTGGCAGAATTGTCCAAGATTGGCTCTATCTAAGGCGTTTATTCACCCTTCGAAGCTTGATACAAAACAGTCGCTGAACTACAGTAGGGATGAACTACGATATCTAACAGGCATCCTTACAGGTGACGGTCATTCAGAGACTTGGACTGTCGGAATAAGTTGTATGTCGCCTCTGTTTGGGAAATGATGGAACAGCAGAGCATATACATTGTGCCTGACTCACTGGGGACCGAATCAGGTTGTTAGAGTTCAACAGAGCCGTACTCTTACCATCTGATGTGTACTCACCATACAAACAAATAGGCTTCGTTGAAAAGCTGGGTTTATTTGCTCGAGTGTGAATAGGTGTGAGCCACAATAAACCCAATGAGTGTTACGGGTGTAAAACGCATTGTTACAAGCAAGTGTTACTCACTTCAGACCTAACCTAACATATAATTGAAAAAACAGTGTCAACAAATGCGGAATCCGATAGGTGTATCTCATCCTTTTCTTCCCCTTTCCCTCCATGTTCCTGTATGAGCCAATTTCTTCAATATTCTTGTGGAAAACCACGTACATCGACTACTACCCTTGAAGACACAGGAGCAAATTGATCCATGCGGCTTTCACGTGAGCTTTTTTTGTTGAAAACCAAGCCATGTTCATTGACAGCTTTAATAACTACCTCAAAGAGTGTTACTTTATTCGTAAAATTTTAGAAAAACTCCTAAAAGGTAGGCAACCAGGAATACATTTCAATTATGATTCATATCGCATACGAGAGATGCTGCCATCATCGATGAAACGAGAAAACTTTTGTAGAAATAGGAACTATCGGGTACAAAAAAGGGATTGGAGAGTTTTTTTTATCCAGAAAATGGCTCGAATGTTTTGAACGCTGAATTCTGTTGATTGAATATTTTACGCTTTAGGCGGTTTTAATTGATCAGTGTTCCTTTCGACAGTGATATTTGGTTGAATAACTCGTTGGATTATATTATCAACTGTCGATTTGTTTTTACAGAGGATTTTAGATATCAATCCTTTTTTTTTGGTTGAGAAGGAAGACGTCTCACGATTATAAGGGAATCCGTAATCGGACTACAATCATAAATATGATTTTCTAGGCGTTTAACCTCATATATCGAAATAATCCCCAGCGCTATTCAAATTTGTTTCTGTACATTCCGTACCTATTCATTGATGTAGAAAAATCGAATATAGCTCTTTTGGTTCTGGAGATATACAGAAAAAACCAAAAAATCCTATATCTTTCATTCGCAGACCTATTGAAAATCTATCTAAATTTTGCTATTGATACTTGATGTGGGCTATCATGATATGTCCATTAATCTTTTATACAGGGTGTCATTTGACTTGGGCCATCCCCCATATTTGAATTTTTAAATACGGACCTATATTTAGTATTGTACTTTTTGAATCGTAAACGTTCACTTCATACTAAGAAATGAAATTTCATTCTATATTTCGGGATGTTTAGGTAATATTTGATTATAGTTGTATGAATTATTTCCTTTTAAATTACGGTCCTGAAAATTGGTTGATTGAGTTGAATAAAAACACAATAGCAACTTTCACGTCTCCCTTTGTACCGTAGAGTTTTTCGAGAATTTTTTGTTCATTTTCAGGTACCTATTCATATTTTTTCCATTGCTCTGAGCATTTTCTACAATAAACTTCGAATAAGAAAACTTTCTATGATTATCTGAAACATATCTACATTAAAAATATATAATATGTGTTTTAATTGGCACAAAAAAATAGGATAGCAATAATAACATCCGAAACGAACACTATAATTGTAATGAAAATTGAAATGAAGTAATTTATATACACAAAAAAATTATTGGCGTAATAAATGTTCAAATAGGAGTCCTTCATTTCGAGAAAACTAACAGGCCAATAAGGTGGCCTGCAAGATTACCAGATTTTACTATTTTGGGCTATTTTCTATTGGGGACATTGGCAGAATTGGATTTATGCTGGCAGAGAGATTGAAAATGTGAAATACTCGAGATTGAAGATTTTGAATGATTTCGCAACAATGCAGCAAATAAGTGTATTAAGGGCAATGAATAATATAAAAAACCAAGTTCAAAAATGTCTCGTAATGGATGAACTCCAATTCAAATGTTTATTGGGTTATTAATTATTTTGTGTATATGATTAATTCATTTCAATTTTCATTACAATTATATTGTTCATTTCGGATGTTATTATCGCTATCATTTTTTTTTTCTGAATATTAGAACACATCTAATACATTTTTGATATAGATATGTTTTAGATAATTATAAAAAGGTTTCTTATTCGAAGTTCATTCTAGAAAACGCGCAGAGCAATAAAAAAATATGAATAGGTACCTGAAAATAAAAAAAAACTCTCGAGAAATTCTATGGTACATAGGGAGACGTGAAAGTTGCTATTGTGTTTTTACTCAACTCAGTCAACCAATTTCCAGGGCCCTAATTTAAAAGGGGATAATTCACACAATTATAATCAAATATTACCGAAGCATCTTGAAATATAAAGTTAAGTTCACTTTCTCAGTATGAAATGAATGTCGACCAAATAAAAACTATAATAAAAATATACAGGTCCCTGTTTAAAAATTCAAAGATGGGAGTGGCCCAAGTCAGATGACACCCTGTATAAAAGATTCATGAACATATTCTGATAGCCCACATCAAGTGCCAATAGCAGAATGTGGACAGATTTTCAATATATCTGCGAATAAAGAAGATATGAGCAAAAAAAAAATTTGGGATTTTTTTATTTTTCCTGTATATCTCCAGAACCAAAAGAGCTATATTCGATTTTTCTACAGCATTGAATAGGTCTCCAAGATACGCAACTTTGCCAGGATTTAACTGACATTCTATCTCTTATCGTTTACAAGATCCCCATGTACAGAAACGAATATGAATAGCTCTGTAGAAGCAAAAAGCAGCTCCTTACATTTTTAAACATTTGTATTGGAAAAATGTTGATTGTTGAATTGAAAAGTGCCAACCAAGGAGGAATAAGGTAAAAAGGTGACCTAGTGAATGAATGCTTGTGTTTTTAAATAGTTCATCTTGTGAAAAAGAAGGCTGAAAAGTAGCCCTTTTCTGAACTTTGACGAGCTGTAACTTTGTAAATAAGGGAGAACCCCGCTTTTTTCTGTCGGATTCGTAATCTACGTATTGAAATACGTGAGTACACTCAAAACATTTTTCAAAATCGCTGGGTGTCCTCAAAACTAATATTTACCTTAGTTGATAATTTGTAACACTTAAATTTATACATGAGGTAGATAATTCATGATTATTAATAACGTTTATTATTTTCATTAATGAATATTTCCAATTGTAATTCAGCACTAATCGGTGCACAATATTTTTGGTTAACCTATCTTTAGCTAACATGAATAGATTCTACGGTTTTCCCACTCGTGAGCTTGAGTTGCCCATAAGAAAGACATGAAAAATGTAAACCATGAAATTTGATGTTTCAAAATTACGTCTATCGGATGCGGGATCGCAAATTTTAGTTGCCACAAATGACGTCATTTGAAAGCAGGAAATACATTTGTGTATCTTGCGCAAACATAATTTCAAATCATCTGAACCGCCAGCAAGAAACGATAATATAGGTTCTGGCAGAGTGGGTAGGTGTGACTGCAAACCTTTTTCTGATTCAGGTGTTTCATTCTGAAATTTCAATGTGTGACAATATTGACATACTTTATCCATTGAACCGAAAGTAATCTGTTGGATATTCGAAAGAAATAGGAAAAAATAATACACATGCAGCTGGTCCGCTGTCTTTGTTGTTCTCTTACTTGTTTTGTTCACGTGCCGCTCTCGATTTTCGTCACGTTCAACATAGCGCCATCTATTATTAACATCTATACTTAGTCAATCCAGTCAACTTATAACGCCTCATACTAACATATTGAACTAACAGATATTATCACTGATGTTATTTGGCTTGTTCATTATTATCTTTGTATGTGAACTATACAGGACATTTCTTTAATTTTCCTCCTCTTTCATTTTTTGAACTCCAAAAATTGAAATTTGGGATAATGAAATCAATGCATAAATACTTTATTTTGAAGTTAAATTGATAGATTAATCTTTCAAGTTGGCGACTGGACGCCATCTGGGAAAAAATGAAATGGAAAGATGGTTCTTGCGACACATCCTTTTGAAGCTTCTGGAAAATGCTTCACAACCCTAGAATATAATGAATAATGAAGAATATAATTGCCTGAATACATTGACATTCAACTACATAATACAAGGTGATAAGCTTAAGGCCAGTTCAGAAGATGCTCGAAATGGTTGCCTTGAAACTCTTGACATATCAACAGCCTATTCGATATTTCATGCCGAACATTTTCGAACAGAGTTACAAATATGTATTATTATCTGCCGTGTATCCAATATTGAAGCAGGTTCAGTTTCGTACACCTTTTGCTTCAAATAGCCTTATAAAAAAAGTTCAAAGGTGTCAAATCTGGCGAGCGGGCTGACCAATCTGTAGGACATCGACAGCCAATCCAACGACCGGGAAAAGTAGTATCCGAATAGTTTCTTACTCAACTGGAGTGATGTGGGAGTGTTCCATCTTGTTTGAATACAATATCCATATCGAATTCATTATGATTTGCTTCAACAATTTCAGTGACCAGAGGGTCAACAGTAGTTTACAGCATATTCAAATATCGTTACCCTGTTGAATTTTGTTCAATGCATAGAGGTCCTATAATATGGTTTTTAAATATTCCTCCGAAACATTAATCTTTACTGGATATTGGGTATGTGTTTACCGGAAAACGTGAGGGTTGGTATCACTCCAATAATGGCAATTTTGTCTGTGAACATTGCCGTTTGAGAAAAATGTACATTCGTCACTAAAACAAATATTTTGGAGATAGGTAGGATGCCTTGCAATGGTTTCCGTCATGATTTCGCTGAATTATGTTTTTCGATGAGGGTCATTTTCAGTTAATTCGTATACCACTTGAATTTTGTGTGGATGTTTTGGAATTTGCTGCTGTGGTAGTGCGCCCGACTCACGATCGGAAGACCGTGGGTTCGATTCCTTCCTCGACCAGATATTTTTTTCGGGAGAATTCATCTGGTTGAAGCTGGGATGATTCTGCAACGGTATTAGGATTCACACGTTGAAAGGTAAGACCTCGTTAATCCTTAGCTCGCACAAGTTTTTCAACTTCAGAGAGTTGTCGTTCGTATGGGAGCGACAGCGGATTAATGGGAAAACAGATTTTTTTTAACAGATACGTATTCCACTTCAAAAGTATTCACACAGTAGAACGAGACACCTCATAAACATTCACGTCGGAGTAAGTAAACCGTTCTGGATTTACCACCATCTTACCAATTTTTCACTTGCTATTGCCTTATGAAACGTTATTGAAAATCTATCCAGTAGTTAATAACTATGGGATTGGAACCTTTGGTGTGAAAGTTGAATAACTTCTTTGATCAATTACCCAAACACCAAACTAATATTTTTTTGCACTCGACGCGCGTTTCGCCAACAAAGTTAGCATCCTCAGGAGAA
>WOGP01010351.1:0-10353 GCA_015342065.1 Leptinotarsa undecemlineata
CCTTCTCACAGCAGTTCGTCACGACATCAGAGAAGGAGGTTCAAGGACAAAATACAAGCACTACAAGTAAATCCTTAAGGCGCTCTCAGAGCGCCTGGCGAAAGTAGCGATTCACATTGGATTTGAATCGCTGGAGATTAAATCCATTTTAAAAACGTTCTCAGGAAGTTTATTCAACATAAACGCAGTTCTCCAGATGAAAGAGTTCTTAAACAGTGAAGTTCGAGGTGTACTGAGTTGAACATCAAAACGGTGAGCAGCCACAGTCCGTCGCATATTTCTGATATGTACCGCTCTTGGCAAGTCACTTGAACACCTCCCATGAAAGTATCTATAGAAGTTTGACAAATCTCCAACCTTTCTCCAATCAGGCGAATGGCCCTTTTCTGGATGGAGTCCAACAACTTCAGGGCATGTTTGGGGGCAGAGCTCCATACAAAAATTAATACTCTAAAAAAGGGCTGTTCTGAGCTTTATGAAGCATAAAAATTTGCTGAGGTGTGTAGTACAGTATTGTGGTTCGGAACAGTGTTCCAAGCTTTTGGGAAGCAGCCTTTGCAATTCCAGCGCCATGATTGTGTCAACACACATTGGTGTCCACTTTAAGCCCCAACGAACTTATCGAACCAGAAAGCGAAATTGTCTGACCTGACATTATTATATACGGCATTGAATTGAAACTGGTTACTTTCACCCCAATGCGAAATCACTCCTAAATCCTCATTGAGATTTGCAACTTTCTGCTGCCGGTGAAAATGTGCCTCCGTAGCCGATGTCCTGGAATCCAAATAGAATGACAAGACATGTGTGTTGTCGTTAGCAAGGCAATATGCTAGATTCTTGCTTTTTTTTCAATAAGTCGTTGATATACAATAAAAATAGGGTTGGAGACAATATGGATCCCTGGGGAACACCAGCGTTTATGTTGAAAGTATTCGAAATATATCCATCGACGGTCGCTTCCAGCGAACGTTATTTCAGGAAGCTGAAGCTGAGCCATACACAGAAATGATTCGACAAGCCATAGCATCAAAGTTTGGCAAAAAAATCATCATGGCACACACGGTCATAGGCCTTAGAAATATCAAGCGCAATATCCCTTGATTCTCCATATTTCTCGATTGCGGTATTCCAAATACGGGTGACATACGATAAAAGGTTGCCTGTTGATCTTTGTTTCCGAAAGCCATATTGATGATCGCTCAAGATGCTGAAGCCTTCCAAATATTTGGTGGTTTAAGACTTTCTCCATGATTTTTGATATCACTGATAGCAAATAGTATTTCAAAGGGCAATAAATCTATCTAACACCAGAGGTAGGAAAGTAATAAACATAACACCAAGTATGATTAAGTAATGATGTTAGAAAATGGCTCATGTCTGATGAGGAAAGTTGTTCGGAACATTAAAGCGATGTTATATCAAAACCACCTGAAACCAAACGAGAAAGCCTATAAGCTAAACCTGAAAACCAACTTAGACAGGTTATAGTTATCATAACTACGTTCAACTAACATTGTGCCAAAGATCAAACAGAATTGTTCTCTTGTGGTGAAACTGGCAAAATGTGGCCATAAACTAAAAAAGCTTTTTAAAATGCAAGAAAATCAATTGTGTGGACCAATAAATATTACAAAGCAGCAATTGTGTGGACCAATAAATATTACAAAGCAGTGAGGAAATCTTATGGAAGAGATAAGGTGCAGAGGTTCAACAGACTCAAATATATGTTACAGATACTCTCGAAAGAAACTTTGATTTTGATAAATAATCTAAAAACAAATAACGGGAGTACACAAAAAAAGTAAAAGAATATCTCAGAAAGGTTCTCCGGGTCTACTACTCCATGTCAATCATCACAAGTCTGGCACCAAAGTTCTGGAAAAATCAAGAACTAGAGTCCATCAAAAATGAGCGCAGAGGGGATTGGCAGATGGTCATTAAATCATTTAACTGTATAAGTCACCGGGACAGACGGCGTCAGTATCACTGCAAAATAGGCCAAAACTTCAGAGCAAGTTGGGCTCTGAGATATCAACCTAAAACATGGTTACTGATAAGAGCAGCTTCATTCCGTAATCTTTGAAAATCCGACAGGAAGCAATCTAGAGAAACTACTTCTTAGGCACATTTGGAGCATTACTGGTTGGGCGCAACTGGTTCGAGTCCCATATGAGCTTTCTTGGATAATGAAGTATTGATAATACGTCCCCAGGTGTCGTTGGAGAAGATGGATCTGCGATGTAAGCTGCAGATAGATAGACTGCAAATTTCAATGAAGATTGATTGGTATAGCTAACACTATAGGGGAGCAGTGATGGCACGGGTTGCGAAGAGGTGTCCTCAGGGAGGGAGTTGTCATCAGTTCACTGGAACATTGTAACGGACGAGCAACGTGTCTTTCCAACACTCTAGGACATGAAGTGCTGGTCAAGGATATGAAAACTATATTTTTATATATTCTAATAAACGAGAAGGCTAAGGTGAGCTAATTCAGACAGCAAAATTCACCAAGTTCTATCAGTCTATCAGTTATCTCGAGAACATAGTTGGCAGAAATATGGATCAAAACCGTACCTGGAGCTAGAAAGTACTACATATATGGGTGAAAACTCAATATATAGCTACATGTTCAATCAATACAGATTCTACTGTGTTACGGAAGAATCTGACCCAATACTGTGTATCAGAACACTCAGGACTTACAGAAAACGAAGAATCCATCTTAGGAAGTGGATCAATAAGAAACAAAGAATACTGTGAATATATTCCTGGATATAGGGCGGGCAATCCTTTATAAGAGGACAATTTGAGAAAAGAAGCCAAGAATTGTTGATAGGTATGGAGCAGAAATCGATTTAGAAAAATTACAGGGCTATATTTTCAAAACACTTTTTTCACACCAGAATAAAAATACTGTCACTATTCGCAAGTTTTGTTCTAGTGTAGAAATCTTTTCAATAGATTCATTTTACGTCAGAAGTTCCGAATTCTACCTGCCAAGTTAGGGTCTACCCACTGGACAATGTCCATCTGAAGAAAACAGGGGTACATAATAAGGATTTTAGGTGCAGACAATGTAACATAGATGTATATAACAGCTCATGTCTTAGCCTTCTGTATTGACAGTTGAAAACAATGAACCCGTAAGTTTATAAAAAAAAACAAGTGATGCAGACAAGGAAAAATACGTGTAGAGATATAAATTTTACAAGCTCAAACACAATTCAATTTTCTCTGAATGAATACATAATAACGAGAAAAGGATTGCCCATCCAACTTCATAAAGAAATATTATGGAAAATGATTTTCTGACAAATTAATTGAACATCCAGTGATGCGTGCCTAAAAGGATAAATATGTTTGTACAAAGAATGTTCATTCTTTTCGACTATTCCAACCCAGAGGTATTTGTGAACATACATATCAGAATATTTTTTATGATTATATAACCTAATGATTCACTCGTTACATAAGTACCTACGTACGATGTACGATGTATTAAAGATTACGACAAAATACCGGTCAGGTGAACTTGAAATATCTCGCTACATTGTCCGGCTAGCGGCTGTGGATTATGTATTTAATTACCAAAACAACTGCGAGTGCATATTACGAAATTTTTTTGGAACATGAGAACATCGTTTTCACTCGTTAATAATATCCAGACTCGCATGACTCACCGGCGTTAACAATTGAGAGACGGCATTGACCATTTGAGAGCCATAAGAAATCCTTACTTGAACAACTTTCCTTAAAGAGGTACACTCCGTTTAAGTCTTGAAGTTAGGTGATTGAAAATTGAAATGAGTGCCGACTTCAGTGGCGTTCTTGCAAAGGTCGCCCGAGAAAAATGTGTGCAGGAAGTGAGGTTAAAATGAGTCAATCAGGAAGATTCGCGTTTTAACCAATGTCGGTAATAAACTTCAGACGGTCTTCTTCCTCAATGAAATTCCTATTGACCCGAAGTTCCTTTCATTGTTTGATGCATAACTGATTCTATAACGAGAAAATACATTACATATAATTACATTATTTCTATATCCAACAACATATCCAGGAGGTAATTTTTTCATAATTCAAATTTAATGTATGTTTCTGCATAGTCTACAAAGTTTGGAAAATATGTCTACAATATAGTCTTCCAACATGCGCCATCAAATTGTTAACCCGAAGTAAGAAGACAACGTTTCAACTGCAACTGCGGCAGTCATCTTCAGTGGCGTGGTCAAAGTACTCTTTTTGACGTATCAACTGAAACTGAAGCTTTCATTTCTGCCATGTCTTTTATAGTGCTAATTTTCCGCGCACTTTCGGTGATGACGGGTTCACACGTACTTCCCGCGCGATTTGAGTGACTTGGCTTCATTTTGGCGCCTTTCAAAGTTGTCTACCACATTTTTGGTAGATATGTTCTCTCTTCCTTTCGGTTGGAGTTCTCTTGGTGTCTGTGTATTTCTATGGATTCTAAATACATTCTTGTTGAATAATGATTCGACGTTGCTAACTTCCCGGTATTTTCAAAAAGATCTAGTGTTTCTCGTTGAACAGTGCTTGTTCAGGAACCGCAGATTTCTCAGTCTGTCCTAATCGACAATTCCGCTTGTGTTCAAATAGGCGGGTGCCAATGCTCCTTTTCGTCTGACCGATATAGACTTTACCACAGTTACATGGATCCTGTAAACTCCCCCTGATTTGCGTGGATTGTTGCTGTCTTTTGCTGATCTCAGATACTCCGATATTTTCTTCAATGGTATGAAAGTAATGAAACCTTTCAATGAAGAATTGCTTTTATTTGCGGAATTAATTAATAAATAAACCAATGATACGATCTGTGGACAAATCCATAAATGTATTCAATACCTTGTCAACTATTCTGTAAAATCATTATATTTTATACTCCATTTTATTAATCCGTTATTTTTCAATTTCAATAGTCTAGTATTAAACGGAATCATTTTCAATTTTAACTTGAAATTTTTAATTACGATATAAAATTCACTATGAAATGCCTACAGTTTAATCACTATGGAAACAACTATCTGCCTAGTATAAAGGAATTGAAACCTTATACGATTCGTATTAGTATTACGTATTAAAGCAAGATGCATTCAACCCAGCCATTGTGGAAATCGGCAACATGTTGAAAGTAAGGGGAAAACGGAATGAAACTAATTAAATCAGAAACCTGATGATCAGAACGGAGAGAGGGAAACGGCCTGAAGCATTAGGATCAAGTTATAGTCATCACCCTAAGAGACTTATGGATACCAACCACCTTATTATTTCATCTCTCAATCATTTGTTTTCTTTTCAAAGTCGCGTTCTTATAATTTTACATTTCATATTTATTGTTAATTTCTACTAATATTTATACTGATTTCAGTTTTCAGTCCTTGTATTTGTGATACTACATTCATTTATTTCCAATACTCAATTTACCTATTTTTCAGTATTCTATTTATTTATCTTATTTACATCTAACATTAAACAACATATATTATGAAGCACATTCAAATAAACCCTAGATATTTTCGCAACCCTCAATTTTCGCTACTCAACTACACTCAAAAACCGCATTGAAGACCTCTTTGAAAATGCATTTCCTTAGTTCGGACTTCAATTGTCTGATATTATATGAAATGATTTGAAATTCCTGAAAGAACTAAAAAGAAGAATTGAAAAATTAAAGAAGAAGAATAAAAAAAATTGCTGGAAAAAACAATTATATTAAGCAAAAAACGTGAAATGAAATAAAATACAAGTAAAAATGGAACAAATTGAACAAAAATTAAAAAGTTAAGAGATTCCAAGTTACTTCACGACGTTTCGATTGTTAGTATCCACAATCGTCTTCTGGTGACTTCAAATCATTTTATATAATATCATATTTCATATAATATACATATGGAAATCCGAACTAAGGAAATTCATCATGAAACACTGTCAATCACCTCCAAACAATCTTTAAAAATGCCTTCAATACTACCCATACTTTTGTGGAGATGTTACTATATGCTTTAAAAAATAATCATACAAAAGATTTTTTTATATCAAAAAACCGATTTTTTAAAATTTAATGACTATTTATTGATAGATTTTATTCTGTTATTTTTGTTCGAAATGGTTTATTGTATACGAAAAGATTGAATCATTATATTAGTAGTTTCTTCAACAAAGTTCATGCAGAAAAATACTACATATATTTGTAAATTGGTGAAAAACCTTAAAAAAATTATCTCACTAAAAACATGAGGGTTTCACACGCCACACGTGCCCTGTATAGTGAAGCACATGTTGAAGTTTTGTGAACTGTAACTGCATACTGTTGAATTAGAGTGTAGAAAAAGAATGATATAAACATCGTTAGAGAACTCACCTTTTCTCATTATACTTTTTGACTTCATAATTTCCAATCCCCTGATTAATCGTTAAATCCAAGTTAAAGACATTTCTTTCGTCTACCGTTCCTCTATTAATTAATATATCTAACTTTTTAACTATACGTGGTGCAATAAACAAGAAAAACTACATCATTAGGGCTCAGATTAGATAACAACCACGCTTTCCTTCAGATGTATTTACTAACAAAGGTTCTTGCACAGTTACGAAATAACTAGGCAGTTTTAATGTCACTGCTGCCACCTCATAAATATGTAGATTAAAGGAAGTATATACAGGGGTTTCGAATATCCTGTATCCAAGCAAACTAGTGCAATTACCACAATTATAAACATCTACGCTAGATTTGAGTGAACTTCTTTTTATATACAAATCAAAAACATATGATATATATGAAGAGAAATGTTATCAAGAACATAACTTAAAACAATGAGTATCTTTTAAACAAACTCGATAATTTAATTAGTAATGTAAAGTATACATTTTAAATGAACGTGTTCGAAATTTTTGAGATGCTTTCGACAGTATGAAGTTACCAAAAGAACTATAAACATATTATATAAAAGTTTAAATTTAATTGTGAAAAAGTTATTAAAAAGTAGTTGTTTCGGAAGGGCTATTTCTTCCAGTTTGTATCTGAAACGAGATCTGAAAGTAGCTTTTATGCATGATCTACACATCTTTGTCAATAGTTTATTTTGAACTTAATAGCTTCCTGCCTTCTTTTCGAGGTTCTTCACAATTTCTTGTAAGACAATTTGTTGCACAATAGCTTAGAATAAATAAAAAATCATTCAAATCATGACACCAGATTTTGGGATAGAAAGTCTGGGATGTCATGAAAACTATCAACAACCCCGAACAGCAGACTATTCACTCTTTTTCAAACCATTCTCTTCAAATCAGAGGAAAATTTTACGGAAAATTTATATTTGAGAAACAATGATTATTTTAGTAGGAAGTGAAAATTCACCAGTTTAGATTCTAACAGACAAGTTATAGTATAACAATTATTTTAAATCATCCCCTGATGATATCAACTTATTTTGTGAAACGCGCATCAAGAATAGTGTTGCGGTACTAGTAGTGAGAGAAGTGTTTGTTGGATTTATTCTACGCCAGAGGTTCCAATTCTCAGCAACTTTTGTTACTATTAGTAAATGCTAATTTCGAATGACATTTTAAAATAGAGGCCATTCCCAATTTGGAATCCGTTAAGTTTCAACTTTTGAAGTGTTGGGCGTAAAGACTGCTTTAATGTCACCCACAATGTGTGACACACATAAGACATTAGAAAAAGTTCACCTATTTTCATTGGAATATATGAGACTTCTTAGATTGATGACTTGTTTATTTTGTTGACTAGTTTCGGTCATTTTCAAAACTAACTACATTACATTAGAATCTGAGTATTTATACCTACATTGCCTATACCTATCATGAATACTTTGATACCTACATTGTCTATTCCTGGGATAACCTCAATTAATAGCAGTATATCGATGAACAAAAAAAATTGATAATTTGGAAACCCAGTTCCCAAACCTACATTTTATCAAAATGTTTTGTTATGTTTGTTCCCTATAACCTATAGGTTCCCTATAACCTATAACCCAGTTCCCAAAACCTACATTTTTTTATTTTCATCGATATACTACTATTAATTGAGGTTATCCCAGGTATAAATACTACTATAAGATTTGAATGTAATCTAGTTAGTTTTGAAAATTGTGTAATGACTGAAACTAGCCAACAAATATAAAACTATCTTGGAAAATACATAAAAGTGTGTTTTTATAGTGTATCCTCAGACAAAATATGAGATTTACTCTATAATTTTTTTTTCAGTTTATCATTATATGATATGATATCATATATCATATCATATCATATAAAAATTGAAATGCATCAATCGCATACCTTTATAAATGTATAATTATCGTCTGAAATTAAAGATACAACATTATCAACGCATTTTTGAGTCATCATATCGTTAACGAATCATCCTATAGATGAAACAGCAAAGATATATCGACACATTTACTTTTGGAAGAACACAATTATCTGCATTCACATATGGTTCGCTACTTCCTTCTAGGGAACCTGGTTTCATCAGGGCTTTTTAGGAACTAATGATCTTTCGATTGTTACAATTTGTTGAAACAGGACACAAGTGAAAACGATATTTTGGTATGGAGGCTCCTTTTGGAAAGGTTCAATGAATAACCATGCAGTTATATTTACATATAATTGAAACCTTCTAAAACTTTTGATAGAGTTTGGGGTTTGTAGGACTTTTAAGAATTGAGGAGTGACAACGAAAAGTAATTGTTGAATATAAATAAAAATAATATAACACAGAAAAATGTGTTATTTTATTACTATGGTCAGGTAGTATAATGAAAGTTACCTGAAATAACACGTGAAAAATTCAGTAACTAATAACCATAACTATTATAAAGGGCTTATAACACTCATTTGGAAACATTGAACCTCACTACATTTTTTATTAGGTCTTTTTATAATTTTCCTCTATGACAATTCCATTTCTCTACAGTATGTACAATAATGCCCACGCAACAACACTATACTAACACTAATCTAACACAATACTAATCTGAAATAAGGTTGATTGGGTAACAGGATCAATTTAAAAAAAACAATTGTTTTCTTGCCGACATTTCGAATTTAATTAAATTCTTTTTCAGGGTTCTGTAACAATGAATGTTCATAAACATAGCTCCCACAAAACTTATACTGTTATTATCGTTTCAATTCTACCAGAAGTAATGAATTCTTAATTAAATTACTCACCGAAAAGTAGTTTCTTCGTGTTGATAATATCATCAATGAAAATTCATTTTTACAGAGCCCTGAAAAAAAATTTAATTAAATTCGAAACGTCGGCAAAAAACAATATATTTTTTAAAGAAAAAATGGATCCTGTGTTAGGAATCACACGTTAAAAGGTAAGACCTTGTTAATCCTTAGCTCGCACAAGTTTCAACTTCTGAAGTTTGTCGTTCGTATGGGTGCGACAGCTAGTTAATGGAAAAACAGAGTTTAAACAGATTTTTTTAAACACACATAAGTTGTATTTCGTTCCTTCTGTACGTCTAAACAAGCGTTTCGGACGCCGGAGGGGCTTTTCAAGTATCGACATTCTAATGAATATGGAATTTGCAAGTTTTCACAAGTAACAGTCGCTAAGCTTCCTAAAACATTATCCGCCTACATTGATGGTGTCAGGCCAACATTTCAGTTCTTCACTATCGACCCCCGCTTACGAATTGTGAACCCCCAACGTTGACCCCCGTCGAGTCTTTCGTGGGCCCCTGCAGGTTAATCTGGACCATTTTGGGATCACTGACTTAGAACCGCCACTTTTTGGCCATAAACACATTCAGGAGTACAGGGTGTAAGATAAGTGTTAATATTAAATATCAATTTGAATAATTCAATTTTAATATTGAATATTCATGTGACGTATTCCTGAGACAATTTTAAGAAAAAAAATCTATATGAACTTGTGGTCGAAAATGCTTCGTTTCGGAGATACGGGGTGTTGAAATTGAATTTTTTTCTTCGCTTTTTGAAAATAAGTCTTGCAAGAAATAAGTTATTTGCACGAAATTCGGTACCCGGGTTTTTTTTGACGTGGGAAATCATAATTTCGTATTACTTTTCATGTAACATCTAGAGGGCGCTGCGTATACTGTCATTATTTATTTCAAATTGCCCTAACTTTTTTGACAGTGAATTTTTGGTACTTTTCATGAAAAAACCTAATTCACACACCTTTTCCAAGTAAAAAAGGTACACCTCCTCAATAACGCTGGAGATGATCAGTTTCGAGATATTTACAATTTTCTATATCGATGCATATTACTTAGCTCCTAGGGCGCTAAGTGAAGTTGCTGAGAACATTACAAAAACTAAGTATGTGGTGGA
>WOGP01010352.1:0-10353 GCA_015342065.1 Leptinotarsa undecemlineata
TCTGTTAAGAAGAGAAGAATTACTAACAATTTGCAGGTAGTTAATTACAGGTAAATCCCATATTGGACTGCAGGTATACAACACAGGTAACAAATTTTAGTATATAAATAATTAGAGTAGGTATTAGACTAGAGACCAATTTTCTTCTCCTGAGGATGCTAACTTTGTTGGCGAAACGCGTGTCGAGTGCAAAAATATTAGTTTGGTGTTTGGGAAATTGATCAAAGAAGTTATTCAACTTTCACACCAAAGGTTCCAATCCCATAGTTATGCAAGTATATAGGTCAAAGCAGAGTATCAAAATACAGTTGGTTTCCAAAACTATACTGATCCAGTAATTGAAATTATAAAATAGTTAATGATTACATCGGCTTATAATTTTTGAAATAATCTCAAAACGTTATAATTATTATAGAATTTTCACAATACATTTTATCTAAAACGTGTTTCGCTACACGGCAGCATCATCAGTCACTGGTGGCATCAGTAACTGATGAAGCTACCGAGCGACGAAACGCGTGCTGAATACAATTTATTGTGAACATTCTGTAATTATTATCAAGGATAGTGTATTTAATTTTCATTAATCGGTCAGAGTTTTCATAAAAAATAAAAAAAATATGTTTACTTGCTTGATGTTGACCCGTGGTTATAGGATGCACTGCGGTTTTTTCTTGTACGGAAAATAATCTTGTTGAGATACCGGCGAATCCGCCACTTTTTAAAATTTATTTATTATCCTTGATTCGTAAAATTTTTATATACTGTGTTTTAACAGTATAAAACAAGTGGTGAGGTTATTGAGCGCACTGTTTGATTGTTTTCTTTTCCAAAATCAATATGTTCAACTGACAACTGGGTTATTTGGCACAACTTACTGTTAGTGAACTTAGCTGTATGCAGACTTTTATGAAGTGAAGAACAATGTCAAAGATGACAAAAATTCGTCAACAAATCAAAATTTTTTATGCAACTTTCGTCACATTTCCACTATTCCATAATTCGTTTCGAATAATCTACTAAACTGTGTCAAATATCACCGTCAAACTTCAATTTTCCTACTACAATTGGTCATCAATCACTTATTTTGTTTACCTACCTGTTGAATATTGTATTCTACGTGATTTGTTAATGAATTCACATTTCTATTTCAAGTTAACATCAACACTCATAATTGAGTCTTGCAATTATGAGAGAACAGTATTCACAGAAAATATGTTGGTCTTTTTTTCAATCTGCTAACTTGAGGTTATTTAAAAACTGTCATTTATAAACGTTATCTTCTTTAGGTGTTCTTCAGTATAGAATTATGGTAACATATACCGAAATAACTTGACTGCTACAAATAAAATTATGAACATAGATTTTATTGTTTTATGAGTTTTATCAAATGGGTTGCATCTAATTGAATATAACTTGTTTGATAACTTTATTTTTCGATATATTTCCCCTGAACAATTTTTTTACAATAATTTCAATGCATAACAATATGGAGTGTTCTAGAAAATAACGACACTGGTTTTCTTTGAGATAAACGAACTTCAAGGGTAGCAACGTCACCTTATTGCTGAGTCCCTTGACATCTCCTCTGTATATTATAGCCGATTGGTCGACATTAGCTTGTTCATTTGGGATACAGCCTTCAATCATGTCAAACTGACAACTGTGTAACTACATAGAAATAAATAAATCTCATGAACACGGGTTTGTGAGCGGTTTAAACGTTTCAAAGAAGGACAAGAAGACATCGAAGATGATCCATGATCAAGATACACAAAAGCGACTTAATATTTGCAGTGTTGCTAATTTGAATATAGGGATGAGACAATTGGGACAAATAAGTCACGAACATTTCAATATGAATATTACTAATGTACATACATACTTGGAATAAATAAAATAAGGACCCTTCAGACCAGTTTCCCATAAAAAATTACTCGATCTTTTTGTAAACGCATAAAAAGAAAATATAAAATATATCAAACAAAAAACAGTGGCGTATCCTATTCAATAATACATTACAGAAACATTTAGTATATATCATCGCCACTTCATCATTTCTCTCTATCTATGAGAGTAAAAATTTCAGGTAAAATTTCCAATTCTGCATTCATACCGAAGCCCAATAATCCTATAGAGCAAGACATATTAAAAAATTTGTACGTTGAAAATCTTTCCTGATTCGTACGTACACAACGAGAAATATAATTCCAACGGAACGAAACACATCGTATTATTTCCTGCTTTCTGCCGACTGGAATTAATGTTTTATGCTTGCGGTCTTGGCGTATGCCTGTTTGCGAAACTGAATGTAGGCACTAGGAACCGCGAAACTTTGTTAAGGGTACCACAGTAGAGATAAACGGATAAATGCCATCTCTGCCAACTGCTGGGATACAAAAGTCATTGCTGCTACCACCGAAATTGTGCTGAACAATGCTAAGAATATTCCATTTGATCGTAAGAAAGTGGATTAATAATAAATTATAGGGTGTGGAGTTTCAAAAACGTACTAGTTTTGATATTAAAAACGTATACAAAAAATCTGAATCGTTATTCAAAAGAGTTATGGATATGATGATATTTTTACGTACAATTAATGGAAATGTCGACACATCAAGTGTCTACAACACACTGTTTTGTAAGATGTAATACAATATGTGTCACATGGGGTTTTCTTCAGAAGTTTGAAGTGAAGGGAGGATTTGTTTTTGTATAATAGTTTTAGATATCATTGTACTGGGCTTTTCTTAATTGATTACTGATGTCACATTGTCACCAACCCTCATTTTATTGAATATAAATAACTTACTGAAAAAAAAACCAAGAATCCAATATATTTCTTTGCTGACGACAGAAAACTTGTCTCGTCATTTCATTTAGATTCCAGGACATCGGCTTCAGAGGCACTTCTTCACTGGCAGTAAGAGGTTGTATATCTTAATGAGTTGGGATGAAAGTAACCAGGTTCAATTTAATGCAACCTAGGTACCGGTTTTCTCCAAGAAGATAAATGTCTCCGAACCGGATATAATAATGTCAGGTTAGAAAATTATGCTTTCTGCTTCGATAAGTTTGTTTGAGGTTGAAATGGACACTCATATGTCTTAGCACAATCATATCGGTGAAATTGCGACAGTCGCTCCTTAAAAGCTTGGACCAGTGTTCCAAAGCAGAAAACTGACAACTCATCAACTTCTGATGCTCTTTGAAGCTCAGATCAGACCTTTTTGGAGTATTGTTCGCATGTATGGAGCTCTGCCCCCAAACATGCCCTGAAGTTGCTGGATTCTATCCAGAGAAGAACCATTTGCCTGATTGGAGACGCGAACATCACGTACAACCTTGATAGCCTGGAACATCGAAGAAAGGTTGGATATTTGTCTCTCTTCTAGATATACTTTCACGAGGAGTGTTCGAGTGATTTGGCAATTTGATTCCACCAAGGGCGGTACATATTAGAAGTACGCGATGGACTGTGGCTGCTCATCGTTTTAAGGTTCAACTCAGTACACCTTGAACTTCACTGTTCAGAAACTCTTTCATCTGGAGACCTGCGTTTATGTGTTTATGCTCAGGTTAGGTTAGTTCAAGAGTGGGAGGGGCTAGTCGATTGTCCACTGCAACCCGCAAGGGTTTTTTGTGGATCACATCTATTCTAAACTCGGCCAAATAAACATAGCTTCTCAACGGAGTTTATATGGTTAGTGATCTTCCAGGTCAGATAGGAGTGTGGTTCTGCCAAATTCTGAAAACCTGATTCGGTCCGCAGCGAGCCAGGTACAAAATATATGCTCTGCTGCGGATCATTTCACCACTCTTGATGCCAATCAACTGTGTGGTATTCTAGGTCAGACTCGCTATAAGCCATAACCACTGACAAAAAAACTATACTAGTAGATAGCTGTGTGGTATTTATTTTCACGTCAGATTTGCCATAAGCCATAACCATCGACAGGAAGAACTATAATGGTATACTATAATTACATTGAGCAAAGAGTTATTGGGAATGGGACCTTCAGCACCATTCCTAGATCTCATTCTACATTTTCAGATATCTGAATATCTGAAGGCAACTGAAAACTTTTGGTCATGTACCGGTCTCGACCATTACAAGCATCACTCATTTATTCTGTGGCCGTGCTCTAGTGCATGTTGAGCAACAATAGACTTTTTCTGGTCTATGACACCGAAAATATAAAATATGTTCCTCATAGCGACCTTTTGAAATTCTCTTAGTTTGACCAGTTTGCAGTCCTCACAGCTCATTTCGTGAATTCCAGACTATTTCTGTCGTCTCATCTTTCGGGTTGGCCATCACTGGTCGAAGTGTATGACTACTTTTGAAAGCCACTATAATATACATTTGAAAAAGAATTGAACCAATTCATAAAAAAACTATAAATTTTGCTTCTTCATTTTTATAAAGACATTCTCTGATTTTTTTTCACCGAATTAACTTATATGCTATGTTACAAGGATAGCCGCTACTTCCAGTTATCTTCTGGATAAATTGTTTTTGATATCTTTCTCAGAACTTTCATCGGGATTTTCTAAAGCCAAGACATCCAGAAATAATCAAGGAGATAGCTGAGAGTAACAAGTATCCTTCAAAAGAAGTGGATAAGTTAATTAGAAAGGCAAAATTTAGAGAGTATCTTCGTAAATCCATGACCAGACGAAGGGTCAAAATTTATAGTTTTTCCATTAATTTTCATTTTTCCATTCTATGTATATCTTGAGGTTGATTTTCACTGATGTTTCTCTTCTTTTTCTTTGAACGTATAGCTCGGATTATATTTTTTCTGTCGTAGCCGTTCGCTTGTAACACAGTTGTTACATGTTTTATTTCTCGTCGACGTACCTTTCTTAAAATATTCTCAAAGCTTTGTTCACTAGGGTGTTGATGACGAACCGTTTTTGTTTTGGATGATGGTTGGATTCATTATGTAGGTATTGATCTGTGTGTGTTTTAACCAGTGATGAAACAAGTTTACTAGCTAAAGGGGGAAATTTCAGCGTAACATCATCGACAATACTCACAGAAGAAATCGTCGCGAACATAGAAGCCGGAATTGAAAATCTACCTGTAGATATGAAAAAAGAATTACGACAACTACAGAACAAAAAGTTCCGTTTTGATAGCGGGACAATGCAGACGTGCCCGAGCAATCTAGTGGGTTTGCCGGTTTTCTGTGGATGTTTAGCCATGCTGTGGTGTTTTTCTTGCTTTGATAGTGTGTGCGTTATTGTTGTTTGTGAGCAGACGACTACACTTCTGGTGAGTACGTTCAAATATTTCATTTTCGTTGCGTTTTTGGTGCTCAAAGCTTGTTTCTGGTATCCATGTCAGTTTTTTCGTGTCACGGCAGTATGGAGGAACTGCTATGCAGCCTGGCTGGAAAGGGATAGGGCAAAATCATTGAATTTATAAGCCAACTGATTTCTGCTCTGGGCCTAACTCCGTCAGACTTGCTTGGCAAAGCATCGCCAAACCCTGGGGACGGCTGTCACTCGCTGATAGCTAGTTATCAGGGAGTGGCTAATGCCCTGCCTACCCGTGCATGTTATTCAGAACCAAATTTCTTCCTTCTCTTCTGCTTCCAAGAAGAGACGATTCAATGACGGCTTTTCTCCACTACCCGACATTTCAAAACGTCGCATCGACAGGTGAATTAAATCTGACAAATAAAAAATGAAGCCAACTAAAAATTTTAGGCCCAAAAAGCTTAGAAAAAAGACCTTAATAGACATCGTCAAAAAAGAGGCTTGGAATTATTACTCCGAGTCCGAAACCTCGCATCCAATGACCCAAAATCGGCAAGACGGCCACTCCTAGCGGCAACACAAACAATGACGACGAGATGGAAACTGATGTCGAAATTGCAAACGATAGTGCATCCACTACAGAAAGCACAGTCAAGTCAATACTCCCACCCTCACCCCCCTATAACAAAACCAATACCCAACGGCTAGAAAAGCCAAACTTCCCCCTATTGTTGTCCGTCAGAAGGACAAGTGGGTATCACTGTTGAAGTTGACGGCTCAAGAGAACATCAAGTACTCCAAAGCCGTCAACTTGCACGACGGCATAAAAGTCCAGCCTGAGACTTCTGACGATTATCGTCGGTTGTCCAGACTCCTGTACAAGGAAAAGATTTCTCACCACACCTACTCGCTTCCTGAAGAGCGGCAAATTCGTGCCGTCTTCAGGGGCGTGCCAGAACACCTGGTGACTGATGATGTTCGTGAGAAACTCGAAGCCAGAGGTTTTGACCTCGCGTCAGTTAGGCGCATGAAGCGCTTCAATAAGACCATGCCAATGGTTCTTGTTCTGCTGAGTAGGGACCAAAAGCATATATTTGATGTCGTAGACCTTATGAGCATGAAGGTTCAGGTTGAGCCCCAACATCCAAAAGCTTCGGTGGGTCAGTGCCATCGATGCCAACGTTTCGGCCACTGTCAACGCAACTGCCTAGCAGCCCCCATCTGTGTTGAGTGCGCCGGCAGCCATCTCACCAGTGCCTGCAAAAAGGTTAGAACTGACCCCCCGAAATGCAACAACTACAAGAGGGCTCAGACCGCCAACTACTGTGGCTGCCCCGCGTACCTAAAGGTACAGCAACAAGGGAAATGTTCCGCCAGGAAGCCAACTCCTTCAGGAAGATCTATGGGGTCTGGACGCGTTCAGGAGGGGGTCAGCTTTGCAAAGGCTGCATCCAAGGGTGCCAGCAGTACTGCAAAGCCCACTCCTTCTCAACCTGAACTCTCACCTCAGACGCAGGGGGTTTCGAACATCTGTGCCGCATTGGACCAGATGAAAAAATTGTTCGTATGATTCCCCGTGCTACAGAAAATGTTCACGGTGAATACCGACGTGATAAGTGGAACTGCCAATGTCTAGACAATATAATAATGCTTTATTCTCAATGCTATAATGCTTCCAAGATCTTTGTTGCAGCGATCTCTCACAACCATAGGATATCTCGAAGAATCCATTCAGTGAATATAACATCAATGGGGCCCTCGTTCAAGAGATGCATCGGAGAAACGAATCCTTTACCATTCCAAACTATAGATTCTACCACAGAGAACGTGGTGGACGTCATGCAGGGGGAGTTGGCATCTTTGTCAAACGATCCCTTCAGTGCGTCCAGTACGGCATTGACAGTACCCGATTACACGGAACTGAAGCTGTAGGTGTCGAAATTCTGAGCAGGGGTTGTCACAGGATAATCTCGGTTAACAACCCCCCAAACAATCATTTACTCCCAGAATCACTGGATGAACTGCTGATGGGAAGCAACCTACAACCTCGACAAACATTTGTCGGATATGCCACAGAAACATGTTGGGAAGACTAAGAAAAACGTCCAAGAATCTACTGACTTCATAAAATATTTGAAAAGCGTCACCTTGAAGCCAAACGGCATTCTAGTTAGCTTCGATATTGTATCCTTACTCACGAATGTACCACTCGAGGATTCCCTAAGCTACATAGAGGAGATCTTTCCACAAAATATCAACTTATTTCGACATTCACTAAGGACAACTTATTCCCAATGGAATAAAACCTTTTATGAACAAGTCCACTTAGCCCAGTAGTGGCGAATTTCTACATAGAAAAATTTCAAGAAAAAGTCATTCAAACTTTAGAAAAACGACTGAAGCACTGGTTGAGATATGTAGATGACATGTTCGTTGTTTGGAGTCATGGAAAAGAATAACTTCAGAACTTCCTAAATCATCTGAATAGCTTTCATCTGAAAATCCAGTTCACCGGAATTAGAAGAAAACCTCCAAATCCCTTTTCTTGATGTTTCAGTCATCAAGGAAGGTAATCAACTAGGCCATAAGGTGTACAGGAAGAAAACACATACAGATCAATACCAACATAATGGATCCAATCATCATCCAAAACAGAAACGAACCGTCATTAACACCCTAGTGAACAGATCTTAGAGAATATGTAAAGAAAGGTACGTCGACGATGAAATAAAACACCTAACAAATGTGCGAACGGCTACGACAGAAAATATACAATCCTCGCTACACGTCCAATGAAAAAGAAGAGAAACACCAGTGAATATAAACCCCAAGACAGTGCCATACACAGAAGGTGTCACCAACCGAATCAGGAAAAAAAGAAGGAGAAAATCATCACCGTCTTCAAACCAACTAAGAAAATATCTGAGTATCTGAGATCAGCAAAAGCAACAGAGACACACTGAAATCGGCGGGAGTTTACAGGATTCCATGTAACTGTGGTAAAGTCTATATCGGTCAGATGAAAAGAAGCATTGGCACCCGCCTAGTAGAGCACAAGCTGAGTTGCCAATTGAGACAAACTGAGAAGTCTGCAGTCGCTGAAGAAGAATGCATTTAGAAGCCATAGAAATATACAAACACCAAGAGAACTCCACACGTCAAGAAGAGTACTCCGACCACGCCACCGAAGATGACTGCCGCAGTCGAAGCGTTTGAAAATCATAACCAAAGAAGACCATGGCAAAACCCGAAAACCATCCAAAACACTTCAGGTGTTGAGAAACTCCAAAAATACATGACGGAAGAGGAAGAGCCTGAGATTTACGAAAGCTGTGAGGATTGCGATGAAAAGTATGTTGGTCAAACTGAGTGAACAAACTAAGTGAACAAACTGAGTGAACAAACTAAGTGAACTGAGGAACATGCTTCATATGTTTGTTTTCATAGACATGAGAAATCTAGGCTGTTATTAACATGCCACAGAATAAGTGGAGGTTGCTTGAAATTGTTGCAACTGGTACATGACAATAAGGTTTTAGATGCCTTCGAAAGTTTAGAAATCAAAAATGTGTAATGAGAACTATGAACGGCGGTGACAAAGGTCCTATTCCTAACAGTCTTATGTAATGACAGGTAGATACTAGGTACTTAACAGGTAGGCACTGATACAAGGAATGATGAAAAATACTATGAGTTAGTTTGATGACTCTCATAATGTACCTCATTATCTGTATGCATATAAAAATATTAACATAGCCGTAGAAATTATCCATAGTCATATCCTGATAATGCTAACATGGTTAGCGAAACGCGCCTCGAGAGACAGTATTTTTGTTCTGTTGTGGAAAAAGTGGTTTCAGAAGAATAATTTCATGACAGATACCAAAGGAACTTATCGTGAATGCTATTACTGAAGGCTACATAGAAAACATGTTTTCACAACTCATCTGAAGGAAAAATTCGTTCAGACCAGTCTTAATTACCTACAGTGTAGGGTAATGGAATAAAACCTATCAGAAAACAATGACTACCTTGAATAATACCACGAACCACCGACAGGTGTCAGTGCAGGATTTTTCACTGAAGTTATTCATGTTGGCTGTTGGCGATTCAACTGCTTCAATATATTTTGGTTTATTAAAAACTGCTCGCATATATATTTGAAGTACTTGTTTTTTGATAGGTGTCAGTCCATTAACCTACAGTGTAGAGAGTTCCTTTAGACGATTATAAAAAATGTATCAATCGAAAATTTTGAGAAATTGAAAAATTTTCAATTTTTACAGTTGTTTTTCAGACATATCCTGTGGTAAGAAGGGGTTTTGTCGTATCAAACAGCTTTCCTCATATATTTTCACAAACGTTATTGAGTTTCCAAATTCAGTTTCCCTCTTAATATTGTACTCTCCAATATATTTCGTATATTTAAATATTCAACTAATTTTCCATATCTCGAGTGAAAGAGGTTAATCATTCTCTCTCAAATTTAAGAGAAGGGAAAATTGTCTGCAATTAATTATAGGCAACGCACATCTTTTGTCATTATTTTTTTTTCAACAAAAGGCTATTCTTCTAATCGTTCACTGATCTAGGGCAGCCGAGCATTTCTTGTCGTTGTGACTTGAACTTTAATAATTAATATCAGAAAGTTCTCAAAGTGTCCGGACGAAACATGAACAATGGAGAATTATATTTATTAATTTTCCCTTTTGATTAATTAAAAAAGTTCAACCGGAAAATGAATGTCGTGAGGAAATGCTACTCGCTGTGGCTTAGGACTAAAATGTTTTTGTCGTTGAGAATGAATTGCTCTGGAGGGTGAGCTTTGACCAGCAGTGACGTAGAGAGATTGAAAATCAGCCAAGGAATTTCTTTCTCGAAATAACACTATTGAATAACTCGTGAAAAAAAACTGGTACTTGATAGATGCAGCCATTACTACGTGGTAGGAGATCATATTGAAAAGAGAAATGAAAATTTCTATGTTTCATACCACTTTTAATTGTAAGTAACGTTACTGCAGTTTCGTTCTATATGGACATTTTCAAACTTACTGAGTTTATTGTGTAAGTAAGGATATATATA
>WOGP01010353.1:0-10353 GCA_015342065.1 Leptinotarsa undecemlineata
ACCCTGTGGTACCCCGATGTTATTTGTAATCATTTCAGATGTATAGTTAGTTATACGATTATCATCATTTATATGTGTTATATTGACATACTGTAATGGATTCACCAAGAATGTTCGGAGCCAAGAAAGGGCATTATCTTGTATTCCCCAAAGTGTTTCAACTTGTCTAGCAGTTTCAGATGATTTACGCAGTCGAATGCCCTGCTGAGGTCACAGAAGATCCCAAAGGTTGCACTAAGAATGTTTGTGAGGATTGGAAAGAGAATATTTAAGGAGAGATTTGTCTTTGGGAAATGAGCCGGAGAGAAACCAGGAATTGCAATTTTCAACAGTTTTAAAACTTTTATTTATTGAAATTTGTAAATGAAACGAAAGGAACTGTTCAATTATGGCTAAACTTGCTGAATCTTATAGTTGCAGGAATGTATTTGTATGAGAAGTTGTAATAAGAAGCATTTCAACTGAATGCGTATTATTATAATGAAACATATGGCACATTTTTGTGAATTCTCTTCAACAAAGTGATAACAAAGGTGGTAGCGGCTTTGTGGACCCTTGTTTTCCACATTTTTGTTGTTGTTTCCTTTAAGGAAATTAATGGTGATTCGATTCGCAATTCAGATACCATGCCGTGTGACTTCTGTGTTTTACTTGTTGTTGGTGTTACTTCCTTAAACGGCAATTGATTGTAGATTTCCTTCTCTACTGTGGATGTTATGGAATTAATCAAGGTGTTGGGGTCCTTCAAGAAAATGTTCAGTACCAATGCCATCATGTCTCTAAATGAAGATGTCGTGAAAATGTCTCAACTAAATTTGGGACAACTTGTGATTTCCTCAATAGCCAGTGTTTCAAACCATTTCAAGTATATGTTAGTTATAAGAGAAAGAGGTGATCCCATTGACAGACTTTCGTCTCACGTGAAAAATTCGTCCCTTGGCTGGAAGTAGCAGTTCCCTGCATATCATCATCAGTATTTTATAAAAAAAAAGAATTATTGAGCCCTCCTTCATTCCAGATTCACAGATCCAGTGAAAATTCGCCAATAGTAGTTGAATAGACAAGTTGAAATGTTTGTCAAACGACACAATGGCTGGTATAAGGTATTCACACTGTCCTTTGTCGAAACGAATTTTTATTCGGCATTTTCTTCATTTCGCGAAGGTCTCCGATTCCGCAACTCGCAAATCATTTCTGGCATTCGACGTAATGGCGTTCCTCGATTCGAAATGAAAATTATATATTGATGAGATGCGAGATGTAATTATTTTAGTCAATGTGCGAAATTGCCGGTTAGGAATTAGTGTCAATGCATTTCTCATAGAGGCGAAACCGAAGTGGGACAAGGGCAGAATTGCATTATTTGTGCATACGGCGGTGCACGTTTAATAGTCTAGTCAATCAGGTGCAATTTCACAACAATTGAGTTTGCCTTCTCCTAAAATTGAAATTGACGAGTCACTTTGATTCATAATCTCACGCAGAGTAGACCCAGAGCAGGTATTTTAAGTCGTGGACAATTTTGAACAATGGATAATTAATATCAAAGCAGCGAGAAATGGCCAAATTCACACTCGCTGCAAGTTTTCCACCAGAAAAAATAAGACCCAGGCATTTTAATTTGTTTAAACTTGTATGAAAAAACCAATAAACTATTTATTGAAAATATTTGAAGATATAAATAACAAGCTAGTTGTTCGGAAAACCGGCAACATTTCAATTTTCAGTTCGATGTTTTTATCGCAGGACCGAGCATTCAAAGTTTTTTGTTTATGGGTTTTTTCATGACTTACCAGAAAGAAGATATAATGTTGTTAATAATTTTGAAGTTCGCTATCTCCTCGATATACCGCTATTTATCCCTTTTATGAAAGTTGTGTCAACGAGTGTGTGCATCAACAGTTAAGTTAGCTGGAAAACACTCCAAGGAGGAGAGAAAACCCAGAGCAGCTTATCCAAGAGGAAAACTCCAACTTTTATGCTCTCGTATCGAAATTAATTAAAATTAAAATTACAGTCCACTGATAACGCCATGTATGTACTTTCAATATATTATTTGTATTTTTTAAAGTACACTACTCAAAAAGAATTATTGTTTCCAGTAACCGAGTACGACTAACAAACGTCATGAGTAGATGTAGGAGCAAGTGAGACAGACTACGTGACTTGCTTACATGCGTTTGCGGATGAAGCATTTTGTATTATTTAGGAGGACAATAGAGTCCAGCAATATATTCGTGGTTCAGCATACCACACTGATGATACCTATGACGGGTCAAAACATTCCTGGCTGGTGTTAGAGCGCGTTTTACGGGTACTGGTTTTGTACATCTGTAATAGTTTTTGAGTTCTTCGCGAAAATAAAGTTATTCATTCAATTAAATTGTTTATAACTCTTAAATCATTTGTTAGCACTTTGAGTAAAATAACGAATCAAATGAAACCTTAGTCATACTACCATGTAAAAAAGTACCAGGAATTGGTCAGGAAATGTAAATTTCATCTATTTTTTTACACTCACCCCCCAATCATCAGAAAATTTTTCAAACGGATTTTTTGGATCGACAGTATTTGCTGCGAATTCTCTTTATAGTTATGTATCGCCTAAAAACGGGTGCCTACAAGTGGTTATTTGAGTTTTGAAAACAGAAAAAATCGAGCGGAGCCATATCAGGTGGAAACGATGGCGTCATTCCAGAGTTTGATGACTGGTTTGCATCTCTAAATCGTGAACTCAGGTTTCATCACCAGAAACAATGCGTTTCATAAATGTGGGGTCGAAAATGACTCATTCTCTCATTCACGTGTTTTTGTCGAATCACCGTTAGTCTTATGCAAACTTTTCAGCACATGAAACTCTATCTGCAATGCAAACTTTGAGACGAATCCACTGCAGGAATCGCTAAATACGTTTGAGGTTGATTACCAAATTGAGTAATGTTGAGAGACTAAATGACAGATGACATGGCGCTAAACCTCCGTGTGAGTATAGAAAACAGTTGTGCCAATCTAGGTACAAAAACAATTTCGACAATTTCTGAACGTGAGTTTTTCAAATGATTATTCCCAGTAGTACTTTCTTGACAGCATACAATCTTCGTTATGGGCAAACACTTGTTGACTAGTCTATGTCGCAGATGATATTGATGAATTCGTTGACACCGAAACTGATTGGGAAAAAATGAGCAACGGTTTGCCGTTATTCGTGATAGGCGGCCGTCGTGATCTCCTAACTGGGTGTTTTCGTTACGAAAGTGCGGTTGGCTTTTTTAGTTTTGAAAGAAAGCTAGAAAAATGTTCAATCCTACTTTAGTGAGTAGCACTTGAGCGTGAAATTCGAAAACGTGACATGTGATCAAGATACGACCGTAACGTTAATAAAATTAAATTATTGTAAAACAGTTTTGAAAGTTTATAAAAGTTGATGGGCTACTTATACATGTTTCCCTATTTTCTCTCAAATGCCAAAAACCCTTATATCGCTTGGTCGCTTAGTCGCTTGGACCAGATCAGAAGGATATGGTGGACGCAGGAGCAATTGTAAGCCCAATTGCCATCGTATTCCTTGATTTGTGACACGGTGCATTATCTTGACGAAACATCAATGTTTTTTCTTTTAATTAGTCTGTTTATCCGCAATTCCGTTCTTCTGCTGTTTGAGTTTTTATCGTTTCCCTCACTTTCTGACATTATTGTATGTGGAAAATATGATGTACACGTCATTATCAATTATAAAGGATTATTTTTGCCAATGAAAAAATACGGGCAAGAGTCTTTTTGCAACACCTTGAATTTTCAAAGGTATACTTTATTATTAAACCGTGGGTGGGATTACCTATCGGGCGCGTCCCTATACAAAGTCCAAGGAGAAAAAGAGGGAAGGCGGCAGGAGTAGCAGCAACTATAAGTGCATCCTCTTTCCCCCCTACTCCATCTCCAACAGCAAGAGCACTTCCTGCGGCGGGCGCCAAGAGCTCCGCCTTGAATAAAGGTAAGAAACCGGCTGCCCCTGCAGGAAAGGTCCCTCACTTGTGCACGTCCATGAAGGGAACCTCAAGAAGGTTGGAGAAGCCGCGCAACGATAGTAATGTCGCTGAACCTTTCAAAATCTTCACGAAGGCCGCCTTGAAACACCTCAAGATTGCCAAAGAGAGTGTATGTTCGGCGAGTTTTGGTCTTCACCTGCCGATATGAAGGAGATGTCTCCTAGTGACCTTGTTCACCTTCCTGAAAAGGACAGAATGGACGATGACCTAGGAAGGCAACTCCTCGGCAGGATGTACAATGGGTCACATGTGGCCTAAGTTCTGTGGGTCTACACTCAACCTCCCTCCCCACTCTACTGACAGATTTTATTATTATTTTTAACCACACCAGATGAACCACAATTTACCTTTATCTTCGAGCGATTCATTTTATATTTTGGGCTTGTATTTTCATGTGCCAAGTTAGAAAAACTTACTTTCAGAATTTTTACTCAAAAAGGTGGTAGAACAGACCTTGACGACACGACAAGGGCCATGCTAAGAAGAGGAGCTGAATAACTTCTTTGATCAATTACCCAAACACCAAACTAATATTTTTGCACTCGACGCGCGTTTCGCCAACAAAGTTAGCATCCTCAGGAGAAGAAAATTGGAGACCAATTTTCTGTTTGGGTAATTGATCAAAGAAGTTATTCAACTTTCACACCAAAGGTTCCAATCCCATAGTTACCCATAGTTAAGAAGAGGAGCCATCAAAACCAGTAAAATCCTTTCCTGAGAACTGTCTTAGGTGATAAAAATAATTGGGTATGAACAAAACTCTTTTTTCTGCTGAGCCGAAGAAACTGCTGTATAAATGAACGCAACTTGAAAAATTTTACTCTATGACCTTTCATACAGTGAACATGCCATTACCATCATGGATCATTTTTTCTGTTTAAAATCACTGTATTCGATTCTAGATTCTTGTACTTGTACATTTCAAAACTCAACACCATTACAGACAATAATGGCCCTTAAAGCTTCCCAAATTTTGATCGATGACCACTCGATAATTCGTCACCCAACCTTTGTCGTTAAAAATTTTGTATTTCCACGTAGTGCTACATAAACCTGGACGTTAACGCAAACGATGTGCGTCAATGATTCATTGCCAAGTTCATCCATGCAATTCTCTAGCGCAGAATTGAAAAACGAGACTCGTCATTCAAAATGAAAACAGCTTTAACGAGTTTTTGCTCACAATGGCCCGTTTTATCTCTCGATAATTCTAGTTTTTCGAGCTTTGCATCGCAATAATTCGAGCGCATTGACTCCGATTGCACTTTCAATTAATTAACCATACGTTTGTTTTGATTTGTAAACCACCGTCAACATTATCGCGTTGTTTATTTGTATAACAATCGATCTCCTCTCTTCAAGGGTGTCAAGCGCTCAAGCAAAAACGAGGAGGTCAAGAATGGGCGATTACTTATTTCAGATCTTCAAATTTCTTGAAGAGGCATATCATCAGCTATGCTTTAAAAAGTGTCCGGTAATTCTTTTACCTATTCTCATAAAACTGTTTAGAGCTAGTCTGGCGTGAAACTACTTACCATGCGGTTGGTTTACGTGAAACGGATCATACAGACTCACACCATAAAAGGGGTATGACCAATTAGCCCATTGAAAGGACTTGAAAGGAAACTGGAAGACTTGAAAGAATACCGGAAGGAAATATCAGGGCGTCTTCTTGAATGCATTACCTCCAGAACAAACACCAGTATGCTCAAAAATAAATAGATAGAGGTGA
This sequence comes from Leptinotarsa undecemlineata, assembly GCA_015342065.1. Taxonomy (NCBI): domain Eukaryota; kingdom Metazoa; phylum Arthropoda; class Insecta; order Coleoptera; family Chrysomelidae; genus Leptinotarsa; species Leptinotarsa undecemlineata. Next base: position 5,779 of record WOGP01010353.1, read on the forward strand.
CCATTTCTATCGATTATGAAGAAGCATATGCAATACAGCGGGGTTCGCTATAAAAGGCATGAAATTGACATCAGAAGCTTGATTGGCTACCTCCGGTGTCTTTTGCATACCTCGACAGATGCCATGAAAATCCTAGACCGAGCTCATCTCCACATATTATTGGAGTGGTCGCCATATTTATCAATATAGAAGTAGCATTTGCAATTGACCAGCGTTGGCTAAAAATGGCGTAGAATCATGTGCCACAGGATAGCCTAGTTATCTTCGACGCCTTTCGTAGCTTCACAGCGGCCATGAACACCGTTCTCGACCCACATCCTTCCCATAATTTCTGGAAAGGTGGTGAGCGTTGGTGTATGGTGGCCATATTTTTTGATATGAGAACATTTGCAGTAGACCAGGGTTGGGTAAAAGGGCAAAAAATGGACTAGCACAGGCTTGATTGGCTACCTCAGGTGCCTTTTGCAACACCTCGACAGAGGCCATGAAAATCCTAGACCCAGCTCTTCTCCACATATTTCTGAGTGGTGGCCATGTATTTCTATATATAAGGAGCATTTGCAATAGACAAGCGTTGGCTTATAAAGACGAAGAATCGATTGTCACAGGCTAACCTGGTTATCTTTGGTGCATTTTGCAGCATCTCCACAGCGGCATGGATATCGTTCCAGACCCACCTCCTCCCCATATATTTCTGGAGAGATAGTCAGCGTTGGCGTATGTTGGCGATAATTTTCGATATAGGAGCATTTGCAGACTAGAGTTGGCTGAAAAAGGCATATAATCGACTGACATAGGCTTGCCTGGTTATTTTCAGTGTCAGCATCTCCACAGTGGCACCTCCTCTACATATTTCTGATGAGATGGTCATATTTTTTGATATTGGACAAGCATTTCCGATAAACCAGCGATGGCTGAAAAGACATTGAACATACCATGACGTGCTTGGTTGGATGTCTCAGGTGTCTTTTGCAGCACCTCGTCAGCGGCCATTACAATTTTCTCTTTCTCTCTCTCTCACCCTTTTTCTAGCCAAAGAGGACGAGAGAGAAATAAAAGGAGACTAGACGGACAATATATATAACTGTGCGTATGGTCAATCGCTCACAACAGGCTTATGCAGTAGACTACCGATTGACACTGAAAGTTACAGCACTCTGGATATGAAATCCGCCAACTACAACCTGCCTCATACAGTCCTGATCCCAAGTAAAGGGGCTGAGGAAATTAACTGAAATACCCATCACAAGACCCCCTTTTCTATCTAAAAAGAAAGTAGATGTAGCTTTGCTGACGACAGCGCACGTTGGATTCCAGGACATCGGCTGCGGATGTACATCTTCATCACAGGAGGTTGCATATCTTAATGAGGATCGAGAAGTGATTTTGAATTGGGGTGAAATTAACCAGGTTTAATTCAATGCCACGAAAACTCGGGCGTTGGTTTTCTCCAAAAAGATAAATGTCCCTGAACTGGATACAATAACAGATAATTTTGCTTTCTGCTTCAATAAGTTTATTGGGGGTTGAAATGGACACCAACGTCTTGCACAAACATGTTGCTGGAATTGCAACCGCTGCTTCTCGATAGCTTGGAATACTGTACCAAACCAGAAAACTTTTTTGGAGTATTGTTCACATGTATAGAGCTTCACTCTTAAGCTGTTTCTGGATGTCTGTTGTTCCATCCAGAAAAAAGCCATCCGCCTGATTGGAGACACGAACATCCTTTGCAACCTTGATATTCTGGAACATTGAAAAAAGGTTGGAGACTTGTCTCTCTTTTTTAGATACTTTCACGGGAATTGTTCAAGTGACTTGACATATTTGATTCCACCAAGAGCGATACATATCAGAACTACGCGACGGAAAGTCGCTTCTCATCGATTTGATGTTCAATTCATTACACTTCAAACTTCTCTGTTCAAGAACTCTTCCATTTGGAGAACAGTTACCGATTTCAGAATGCCTTGGAGACTTTCTTATAGTGCTTGTGTTTTGTTCTTGGCGACGAGTTGTAGTAGTAGTAGTAGACTTTATTTTAGGAATCCTACTATACAATATATAGTTATGCATATATGAATGATTTATATACATATATAATTTTACAGTGCGTCATGTATTACAATTTGATATATTCAAATAAAAACTTTCTGAATACTTTTAAGGAATTTACATGTTTTATTTCATCAGGTAACATTGAAACTATCTAAACCTTTGAAGAACAGTGAATTCATTCCACTCTTATAGTTTGTTCGTGATTTATAAAATGTATTACATGTTCTTTTGTTATATGAATGAATGTCACTATTTAGAACTAAATATCTGCTAAGATAGGCTGGTTGTATCCCACTCGTAATTTTGAAAATAAAAACCATGATCAAATAATACAGTATTTTATGTACCGGCTGCCACTGTAGAGTATTCAACATAGATTCAATAGGGTTGCATCTCAAAAAGATTCTCATACCTCGATTTTGTAGTTTCAGCTACTGTCCCATTTGATTTTGGTTAGATAGATACATCAGTGTGGCACAGTAGTCAAAGTGTGGCCTTATTATGCAGTTGTAACATGTTAGTCTAGCAAAGGTTGATAAAGATTTTTAAATTCTAGAGAAAAATTGCATGTGCAATTTTGTTTGTTTGTTTTTTTTTAATTAATTATTTTAACCAAGCTTTGTCACTTTCACTGCAGAGTCGTATTGTGGAAAAATCGAGGAAATATACTAAAAATTTCGTCAGCAGCAGCCGGCGCCGGTCAAGAGAAGAGGTCCAACCGTTTTCTACAACCAAGCTTATTTCACGAATCAGCGTCCGAAAATTAAACGAATGGAGCATCGAAGTTCTGTCTCACCCACCGTACTCCCCAGATCTCTCGACAACAACACTTTGATAACTTTCTCACCGGTAAAACCTTCGTCAATCAGGACTAGGCAGAAACTACCTTCGTCGACTTCTTCGAATCCCAAGCTGACGCAATTAATCAACTTGTGATACGTTATCAAAAGTTCATTGATTCAAATGACGCTCATTTAGATTAAATTGAATGAGTATTCACTGAAATATTACAGTTCAAAGTAAACTCATAAAAATGGACAAAACCTTGAAACAACCTAATAATTCCTTTCAGAAAAATATTACATATTGCAAACAGAAATGTATAGATAATATTCATTCAGAAATACTGAATATCTACTCACGCAAAGCTTCTAACGTCAAGTAGCTAATTGATGACATTTCATAATCAAGGTAGATACTTGCATTTCTTGATTTCGTGCTATACGCAAATGATGACTTTCTTGAACTCTGACTTTTGTCACTCATTAGAGAGGCTAAAGACCACCTATAAGGAAAAATTATGTAGTATCAGATAATATGGGGGGGTTACATGTTGATAGATGAATAAACATGTCTTTAAATAACACTTCCAAAATAAAAATCATGAAATTATAAAACAACAACAAAAATTAATTGGCGCTCCGGAGCGACTTCATTGATTCCAGTAGCATGTTGGCTTTTTTAGCTGCAGGAAAACTTGGAAAAACTGGCAGCACCACATCATCTGAAGATCTTGATTTGCCAATGTCCTCTCTCTCACTAAACAAAATGTAGGGTGTCTCCAGAGGCTTCAATGAATTCAATACATCGCCAGAACACTTACAGACACGACTATCGTCAAACTTAAACCAGTCCGTTTCGTCTCTGACCAAGGCGTAATAATAATCAGATTCAACGCCAGAACATTAAAACAAAATTACATTTTATTTCAAAAATGTAATTTAATAGTGTTTTTGGATCTTATGCTTCTAAATTGTTGAATGAAATTAGTAGAAGAATGATTAATTCCACCATTTACAACTGAGCCTATTCATTTTTAACTCATAGAATCAGTATCGCCATTCAAATGGGTAATGCCACATCGATATTGGGTACTCTTCCGTTTACTCAGAAATTAGATGAAATATTCCTGAACTGTAGTTCAAGAATATTCTGTTGTGTAATTTCTGTAATTATTATTCTCCCACAAATTCGAAAAAACTACCATGAATCTATCTAATTCAGGTTCAAGAAATGTAACTTCAAATTCCTCATTCCGTTGGTCCAATGATGGAAAGAATCATTGCATCCGTGATTATTGGAAAGAAAACAGCAGTGGCAAACATATCATCAACAGCTACAACACAGATCAGTAGAACATTCCTTAGTCAAAACCCTTGGGCTTAATGGGTTGAAAAATATTGGCAACACCTGTTTCAATGAACAGTGTAATCCAGTGTTTATTAAATACGAGATGGTTACTGGAATATTTGAAAAAGGATGAGTACATGAAAGATATCAATACTAATATTTCTAGTATGGAGGGCGCTGTAATCAAAGCTTTCGCAGAAGTTATCAAGGAATTGTGGTCAGAAGATTCATCTAATAGAGCAGAGAACACAGTCTCCTTAAAATTTTGCCCCTTGATTCATGGGTCATGAGCATCAAGTCGTCCAGGAGTTCCTTCGTTATCTTTCAGAAGGTTTACATGATGACATTAATAGAATTAAGAGGAATCCATGCCCACTTGAAACGTGT
>WOGP01010355.1:0-10353 GCA_015342065.1 Leptinotarsa undecemlineata
TAGATCATGCAAAGAAGTAACTTTCAGACACAAACTGAAAGAAAGTCCTCCTGAAACAGCTACTTTCATATAAACATTGAATTACACGAAAGAAAAAGAAGATTCCCTTAACCTTTTTTGTATCAAGATGGAGTAGTAGAAAGCCAAAAACTTTCTTTCCCAAAAATTATTGACTCCTAAAAATATAAACCCTTCAATTCACATCATTATCCTTGCAGAAATTCCGTTGCGACATTCAAAATTAATGTGTAAAATTCTTTTGATATTCGAGTAGATGATTGAAAATAGAAAAAAATTCACCATATGTTTTGAATTTTTCAGCCTGATTTATTGATATTCAAAATTATTTCTTGAAAAACCATCTCAGTTTATCAATTTTCAATCAAAAGGAGTACATTTCCAAAGGCTCGAGACCCACGCCTTTTTGCAAAGCTGAAATTTTGAGAATGTGTGTATTGTGCACTTGATTTTCAATTTATTGGAAATTTTATACTTGCATAGGAGCAATTTTTTTTAGAAATAGTTCATATCTCATAAACGGTCAGAGATAGGTAAAGGACACAGTTGAACAAAGTTGTTCACGTCGGTTAGCTGTTACATGTAGATGTGACATCAATGCGGTGGTGAAAATATTTTTAAATGATAAATCTCAGCCAGCTAAATCGGTAACCAAACTTTGAAACTCTCATCTTCTTTTAATCTCTAGATACGTCTAATAGAACATCGTATATGGAATACCCTGTATACAGAGTGAACCTTCTGGTCAAGAGAGAACAAGATTGTTTGATTTGCCCTGTCAAGATGGCTCCAATCTCTTGTGTTGTCGAGAGACAATTTTCCCAGAGAAAAATCCCTTTTGTCTTGTTCAACACAACGAGAATTTCTTCTTCTTGGCGCTAATACTATCAAGGAGTGTCATAATGATCTTGAATAGTAACTACAAATATTTTTATTTCTTTTTGTTTTTTTGATATCAACTACATATCATATAGTAACGATTTCTGTACAAGTGAATGTCGACAGAAAAAAAAAGTTTTAACTCCAAACATCACCTAAAGTGTTTGGATTGAAAAGCTTAGAATGCTATCCTGACGCCGTTCCATTTGAGGCACCATGTTTATTTGCTCTAAAAAGTCCTTACCGACTGTTCACGACTGTAGTCATGAAATATAATAACTAAATTGGGCAAAATAAATAGAAATTGATCCAAACGATAAGATCCCGTTTCCAGTGGAATTGAAAGTCTTAATTACGCTGCTACAAAACGAGAAAATAATTTTGGATGATGTCTTATTAACCAACTGTAAATGATATTGAAGAGGGTTCCACTTCATTATCCGCATCTCTGAATTTTCATCTGGAGTCTAATTTCAAATGATACGACGTTTTAGGGCCGAATTTTCGTCCAAGTATAGGTTTGAAGGGAGTAAAATTAATTGAGAACTTTTTCCTTGAATTTAATTGGTACGAAATGGAAATTTTTATAACTATGAAGGCATCATATCTAAGGGGCTACTTGGATTCTCAGAGATCTTTGAAGTGGGATATCTTTTCGTATTTGAGTAACACTATCATTCATCTCAATATGCAGTGTGTCTCAAATTGTTCCTTACAAATGGAAAACTTTTATATTCCACGAATTTTTTTCCTGATATTACATTTCAATGGCTTCGAAACTGATATCAAAAAACTCAAAAATGAATGGAACGTGAAGTAGCTAACGTTTCGTTTGCTACTGCAGAAGACACCATCAGAAGTATGTGCGTTGACTGTAAGGATGAAGGTTGTATCTCGAAGTTTAATGAAACCTTTTCCCGCTGTAGGGCAGAAAAAAACAGATTCAATCTAGGAATATAAAAGATGAAGGAGGCTACAAAGGCAGTCTGTTGCGAAGCTGAGCTTCAACATTATCGTCGTCCTCTATTTTTCTCAACAATTCCACTATAAGGCAACTAGTTATAACCAGAGCACAAAAACAGGGTATTTGTGAACTAATACCAGCCAGAGCCGCCAAGATCTCATCAGTGGTGTTAGGGCGAAACAAAAAAGCATTACTGGACTAATTTGTTTCTGGGTGCCGATTTCGATTGGTTCAGTATCAGACATAGAACGATAGAAAGTGACTAGGAAAGCGAAAATTGAATAATTGTAACAGTTGAATCTAAACTATACATACAAATGTTTTGTCATATATTTTTGTGACACTCAATGAAGTTGGTAATTGAGAAGTGTGTCATTTGCGTAGAAAAAATTTAGGAGAAACTATATCTGAGGGATCAATTCTCAATTTGTACCCCCGGCATATTTCTACTCTTACATGCGACTAATAATTTCATATGGTATTCATTTCTTGGGTTGGCAATTTTACGTGACACTCATACGTCAGGACAATTTTTTCTCATATAAATTTCATTTTAGCCGGAATAAAACAAAAAGCTTTCAATTTATCGAGAAATGAAAACATTTTTATTATTATGTCCCACAATATTCAACTCTTCATGATCGAAACACTTCGAAAGCCTGAAACTTGGTACAACTTCCCCAAATCGTGTGTTTCCAGCAGAAAATCTCATTTAACGACACGAATTGCCCACCAAAGCCAACGTGATTGTGTTTTGCTACGAGCTTCCAAAGCTTTTCTGGCTTCCCACAAATTATATAGAAACGTAAACTTGATTTTCACTTCCGGACATAATGATCAATCAACGTTCTTTTGATGAGTTTCATTACGAAAGTTTATATTTACAGTGTAATTGATTTTGCTTGTGCTATCATTCTTTTTCTTGGAGAATATGTTTATTATCTGTAGGAGAAGTTTTATATAAATTTTTTCATTTCCACTTGGAATTTATCAAAGAAGTTTTGGGTCTTAGAAGAAGACGAAGTGTATTCTTTGTGCTCATTCTCCTTTTCTGTATTTTTCATTTCTGAGTTTCATTTGCAGTTTAGAAGTCACTTTCATTTCATTTCTGTTTTCAGCACACATATTTTTTCTGAGTTGGCTACTGTGTGTCTTTGTCATTAGTATCAGTTGTTGAATTTTCAGTTTCATTTGCCGATTTCATTGTATTATTTCTCCATGCAGTATTCTCAACAAACTCAGAAAAATATATGTGCTTCAAATGATATCAATCATAAAGTTGAAATAATCTATGGTATACCCAATGGTAGAAGTTGAAACTCTTGTTGAAATAAGACTTTCTAGCCATTTTGGGAACTGTCCGACTTGTCCATTTATTTTGAGAAAGCACTGCGGCCTCTTAGATATTTTGTGTTTTTCCTGCCATCTAGTTTTTTGTACTAGTTTGTACATGCCCCCTGTTAGATATTCATATTCGTTTGAACATAATTAGGGTTGTCGCATGAAACAAGACAATCTATCTTTGTCCCAGCTAAGGCGTTCTTATGCAAACCTTTTTTTTTCGTGAATGAAAGTTTACAAGAATTCCCATTTCTCTTTGACAGATGTCAAATATCATTAGAAGCTAGTTTCACCGAAAAACAGAGGTAAGTTCCTTCTTTGAAATATCGACATCTTCAAATTTTTGTTGATCATCAATACAGATTACTAAAAGTTTAGGTCGCTAAAAAGTTTACTTTTCAATAAATCCAGTGAATAAATTCCCCAAATCACACTAGAAAACATTGGGTTCTGAAACATTTATATATGATGAACCATGTGTTTAGTGAATTATTGTTACTGTTGATGTTATCTTTGAATACGGGATTTTCTGCCATAAGATGGTTGTACGGTGAACAAAAACTGAACTGCTCGGAAGTATAGTTGTTGCTTTATTAGGAAAAGAATGAGTAAGTATTATTTCCTTAGGAGAACTATGGTTGTAGAGCAAGTTTCCACTGTTTGCTTTTTGGTATAATCAAACATTTTCTATGTTAAGTATATACGAAAATATCTGTTCTCCGAGCACAATTTTGAGATGAGGGAACAAAAAGAAGTCGCTTGGGCCTAGATCTGGTGAGCGAGGTGGATGGTCAAGAAGTTTAAACCGTAATTCGTGGATTGTCGCCATGACAATTCTAAGGTGTTAGACGGTGAATTGTCTTGGTGAAACATAATTTTCCTTTTCTGCAAATGAGGCCGTTTTTCCGCAAGTTCTGCCTTAAGCTTGTCAAGTGATGATGTTTAGTATGCCCCGGTAATGGTTTTTCTTTTTTGAAGATACTCGATTGAAACTCTATAATTATTCAAAAAAACAGTTGCCATCACTTTCCCAGTCGAAAAAATAGTTTTCGCTTTTTTGAAGCTGGTTCCCTCCTTTGCTGTCCACTATTCAGGCTGTATAGTTGTGGAATTGGCCGCGGTAGTAGTGCGCCCGACTCACGATCGGAAGACCGTGGGTTCGATTCCTGCCTCGACCACATATTTTCTCGAGAGAATTTATCTGGTTGAAGCTGGGATGATTCTGCAACGGTGTTATGAATCACACGTTGAATTTTAAACAGATTTTTTTATTTTTATTTCGGGCGTATAATGGTGTATTCAAGTTTTATCTACAGTAGTCAATCAGCGCCAAAACTCAGATTCATTGCATCGTATCTGTGCCTACAGAGCTTTGGAAATGTTCATTCGAACACGTTTTTTCACGTGAGCAAACGCGGCACTCATCGCGTGAACAGTTTTCTCGCGCGTAAATGTTGATTTGATATGTGACAAACAGGTCCCTTTTAACATATTCATAATCCCCGCTTTCTCTCCCACTTTAATTTGACGGTCGTCTAGCACCATTTGATGAACCTTGGCGATGTTTTGTCGGTAGTTGCAGTTTCTGGATGTCCCGAAGGTCAGCCCCATACACGATTCTATCCATTTTAATAAAAAAACTCACACAAACAACTGTTACAACAACGCGACCAAAATGGCTGACACTTTGGTGAGTAACTGTCAACAGTAACTATCTTCATGTTGAGGTCGGTATTTGAATAGACTGATGAGGACTGGCAGACATTTCTACTGGTAATTGGTCCGAAATATTCAGCATATGTTTCGTTAAATAACTCACCTGGTATCCATCATAGGTCCAGGACGCCCATTTCATGTGACAGCTTTGAAGATCGAATGGAAAGTATTCCACATTGATGTCGCACGAAGATCGGTAAATACCATGGCTGAGCCACACCACCTCTCCCGTACTGGATACGATGACATTGGTGTTGATGACAGAAGACTGGAATTGAGGATCAGCGCTAAGGAAAAGAAAAGAAGTATTTTACTTTCTTGGGATTGGGAACTCTTGATATATTCTCTTGCCTTAGGGGCTTGACTTAGTACTGATGAAATGTGAATGCTTACCGGGGAGATGTTTGATGGATACCAGAAAATTGATGAGGAAATGTCTTCAATGGAAAAATTGAAGAATATTGTGAATCAGGTTGCCAGGACGAGAAAGTGACAAAACTGGCTTTCATTTTTGTTAAAAAATTTAAGAAACCACTTTTTGTATGTATACGAGGGGCACCTTTGAAACTTTTACAGAAAATGAAAAAACTATTTTTTTTTTATTATTTCATTGCTCTTCATAATAATCACCTTCGAGATTGATTCACATTTGCATGCCGTCAATTCAGTTACTCAAACAGTTTTGCTACTCGAAGTTCATGATTCAACCTAACCTAACCTAGAGCCCTGAAAAATGCAGGTAGGTTCTTTGTTTAGCGTAAATAAGCATCAAGAAAGGGAATCAGGAATTTCCACCCTCAAGGGGGAAAATAAAGGTTCAACGAGTGTATTGAATTTCCACAGTTTTGAAGTTGAAAACCTAAAGTTTTGGGTTGATAAAAAATATTGTAACTATTTATTTAAAATGGTCTGTCACGAATATGACAAACCAAATTCAACGCAGCCGAAGCGGCAGGCAACAACTACTAAAATATATTTTTCAATTATACGTCGTATATTCATTAACAAATTGATGTGTGGTGTATTATTGAAGTAATTCGATAATAAAGGGACTACCAGAGCAGCTATTGATGTCATGATGAACAATACACTAGTTTTGTATCGTTACTTAGTTTCCGGTTCATATGATTATATCCATGTTTCGTTGCTTGCAACTATATTGTGTACCAACTTCGTAGCTGGACAGTTGAAATGTTTAGGCATTTCTTCATAAAAATACGTAGGTATGAAATTTTTAAAGCGTTTCAAATTGTGCGAAATCCGAAATTGATATTTTTCACAAAATTGAATATTTTGTAGTCTGTAATATGCCAAACGAAGTTTTTGTCTCATTATATGTATATCTCACGCTGACCTCTAGGATAATTAGCGACTTGTAGATATAACATGTTCATGGAAAACACTTAGAGAGTATGTAACAAATTGGTATTTCTGAGGAAAGATTATAGATTATTAATATCACATTCAACTCCTAATATGTCCTTTATTGATGGTGGGAAGTCTTTCATTGTGATATAGTACGCACTCGGTGAGAATATGTTTGACACTTTGAAGACTACCACACACTTCACTTACTGGGGGATTTTCTTCAGATAGTAGATATCCCTGGGTGAGACGAGTGTGGCCTAGACGAAGACGAGATAAAATAACCTGGGCTTTTCTTTCATTGGGATAGTTTTTCCAAGGAGATACTGACTGTTTTATCTCATGAAGTTTTGCTGACGAACTATTCTATTGTGACTGCCAACTGTTGTATAGAGATTTCAGATCCGTATAAACAGCAAGTGACAATGTATCTGTTAGCGGGTTAATAACTATTCCAATTTGTGAAGGGACCCACATAAACTGGATGCAAATATTTTTTTGATGTAGTGAGTGGAGAGACTGTTTTATGAGAAGCAAGATGGGATGATTGGTGTATAGTTGTGTAATTGTTTCGAGAGGATGTTCTTTTCCTCCATGTACTTTAATGCTCTCCAAAAAGCGTATAATTCACCTATGAGTATTGGGTTTTTTTTCGATAATTCAAATGAACAGTTGAAATCAGAGCTGGTGAAAGCTGCCCCTACTCCATCTTCCCTTTTAGATGCATCAGTGTATAATGGAAAGAAGTCTTCATATTGCAGAAGTTGTTTGAATACTACATTGAACATCCTGGGATATGTATTCTTTTCGTCGAATTGTAGCAGTCCATATTCAAGGTTGCCTCGGGGGATTATCCAGGGGGAGTATTGGGTGTATTGGGAATTGAGAAAATACTTGGTTGTTTGAGTTGGAAACTCGAAAGATACTGGTTATATCTTTGATGAAAAAGAGGGTCTGCTCTGATTTTGTGTTGCAAAAATGTTTTTGAATCTCTGTGCTAATACATTGTGGTTTACTGGATTTTCTGGATTGGATATGATGGATGCTGCGTAGGTGAGGGTCATAAGTTTCCTTCTATTGGCTAATGACGGTTCACCTGCTTTACAGTATAAGCTTTCCGTTGGATAAGGATATAAGCCCCGAGGATAATTTTGATAACTTATCTAACGACATCAACATTTTTTGAACAACAGTTTTATCGTCATTCACTAGATTAAAGATAGATGAACGCACAATAATGACGAAATTTTACAAACTGATCATAAATAGTCTCTTCCTGTGATGCTTCTTAATCAAAAGTGAATCCTTAATATTATTGTCGTGTTACTTTCTTAAAATAGTTATAAAATTTCCTAACGAAGATTTTCACTTTTTCACTCATTAGCGTTTTGAAAACACTCACAATCCAGTAATTATGCTATCATTTTCTAATTTGCTGCTGATTCCAAGACAATTTAATATACATTTCATAAATTTTTAGCGCCATCTAATTATCCTTCATACAAATATAAGACGTATTCATCATTTTGATATTTTACAAAATAACCTTGCCTAATAACTATAAGTACATCCTTGCTTTCTAGCTCAGTTATTTTCAAACTCCGTCTGCAGAACATCGTTCACACCATTCACTATTTCCTTCCCTTTCACTTCTTGAATTATGTATAGCCTAAATAATATAACTCCGAAACATCCGGTGTCTATTGAAGCACGAATACATTATATTGACAAATGGGGAAAACAAACAGATAGTCGAATATGTGCTCACGTATTAGCATTTGTTGATATCACAAAACAGATATCAATCACGATTCCATTTTCCTCTTCGTTTCTGTTCATGGATGGTATGGTTTTACAATTTGTTGTAGTAATAATCCGATATATTGTGAATTAGGGATTTAAGGAACAAACAAATTGGAATGTGTTCTCTCTGCCGGGATGAATATCTTCCACCTCAACTAAATGCCAATGGAGATTTTGATATTTCCATGGGAACATCGCCGAAATTTTCATATAGGGTGACTTCAATGTCCACTGATAACCTTGGGGAGTCTGGTTTATCTTTAATTTTCAATCATCCCCTACGTCTCCATAGGGAGATATGTTATCGCCTTCGTTTTCGGGCTTATTATTTTTAGAACAGTTCAGTGGTTGAGCCTAGCATCACTGATGATACCTGCTGGGTCAAGAAAGCGATGTCTGGTCTTGGATCACAAATTCATCTAATCGGTTTCCTTGCCATGCCAACTCAATAGTGACGCCAGGAAAAAATAGCGTACGCACACCAGATAGCGAAATTGAGTGTGAAATCATTATTTTCGGTTTAGCCACATTGGTAATGGTCACTACCTCCCCTATCCTGATTTTCCTTTAGATCTTCATTGAGATATAAAACTTTATCAAGAAAAAACTTCGACTTTCTCTTTCTCCTTCTTCATAGGGAACAAAAGAAGACAGCAATTGAGTTCAAAATGAACTTTCAGGAAAGATGTGTAGACCAGATGTAGACATTTCTTTCAAATACAAACTGGAATAAAAAGCTCTTTCGAAACAAATACTTTCCGATGAGCATTGAATTACGAGAAAGAAAACGTCCTTTCGAATCAACTTCTTTCACATCTTCATTCAATTACATGGAAAATACTTTTCCATTTAGATGTTTCTCCAAACATTTGTTAAGGAGTTGAAAATATAGTATTCTGTTGATGTATAAGATTTACATTGGTAGCTGATGTTACATACAAATGTAAAAAAAGACAAATGGATTCGTAGTATTTTCCAAAAGAACGTTGATATGTGAAAAAAAAGGTTTGGGATCAATAGGCAAAAACGGAACACAAAAATTGTATTCAAGAAAGTAGTAGAGTCAGGAACAAAGCCCATAGCAAGCCATAATTTCGAAGTTCAAGTAGTAAACTCTTAGACTTAACTCTCGACTTCATGATTCTAAATGCGGATGACATGTAATAATAATAATTCATTTGGAATAATTCAATAATTAATAAATAATTCAATCATTCAATAAATCAATAATTCAAGATTACTGATTTTTCTCTACCACACACAAGCCTGATATCTGCATATAAGAAATATATTATTTGGTGTATTGCTTCCACAAAAATTCTTCCAGTAGTGGGTATACTTTAAAGTAAACATGTTCAGTTTTTTAAAGTCATGATGAACATGAATTATTCCGTAAAAGCCAGCCTTCATGCAGATGATCTGGCGGTGCACTCAATAAAAGTAAACCTTCAAGAGGCACTTTACGCAATCGAGACATGGTTGAACAATACGGGTTTCAGTTTGAGCCCAGAAAAGACAAAATGCATCCTTTTTACCAGAAAGAAAAACATCACTGCACCAAAACTGGCGGTCTATAATCAGACTATCCAAGTAGTTGAAAACAGCCGGTGTCTTGGTATGAAGTTCGACAGTAAACTCAACTGGAATGCTCACTTGATTCAACTGAAAACATCTTGTCAAAGTGGTATTAATTTACTGCGGATGTTATTCAATCAAAACTGGGGTTCCGATAGCCTTTTACTCCTGTATCGAGCTTTGGTGAGGACCAACATCGACTATGGATCCATAGTATATGCGTCAGCAAGCAAAGCTTTCCTAAAAATTATAGATACTGTTCACAACACAGCAATAAGACTAGCTCTTGGTGCATACACTCATCTTTGAGTGAATATGATGGCTTCACTCACATCTACACGGACGCTTTAAAGTCAAAGCAAGGAACTACAGCAGCTTTCTCGACTGCCAACACATCCAAGGCATTCAAATTGTCTCCGATAAGCAGCATTGACAGTTTAGATAAAAATAAACCAAGCGATAAAATTTGCTGAGGACGCAGGGATCAACAAAACACTTATCTTAACTGATTCACTGCAGGGTATCCCATGAATACACTCAAACTCTTCGTTAATAAAGAACATCAGAAGCAATATATTTTCAGTCAACGAGGCCTCCAACGTATTGGAATTCATGTGGGCCAACTCGCACATTGGCATCATCGGCAATGAGAGGGTAGACAGAATTGCCTGTGAAGCCGTATATGATGAAAC
>WOGP01010356.1:0-10353 GCA_015342065.1 Leptinotarsa undecemlineata
TCCATACTATTGTGTGTTCAATCCAATTGAAATGGTTTGGGCCACAATGAAAGAAAGCTTGCGGAAATGTAATCAGTCACCGACTTTGAATGCTGTGATGCTTGACAATATAAGGCAAGTGGTGAATGAAGTAGGTAATAGTGATGTGTGGAAGAACTATGTGGCCCACGTTATAAAATAAAAGAACAAATATTATGTGCAAAGTTCCATAAATCCGATCGTTATTCAACCCGATGATGATTCCAAACCTCATCCGAATATAGTGAAGAAGAATTTTGATTTTTATAGCAATTTTGTTGTCCTCTATTATTTTGTAAATATATAATTGACGTATTTTTATTGTATTTTAGAGTTTTCGACTCGGAAATCAACTACCTTAAATTTCGAAGCTTTTCATAATCACCCATGGTGGAAAAATTCAGTTGAGATAACTTTTCCATGGGGTGATCAATGGGTATGATTGTAAGAATAAGTAACTGAAAAAATATAATATCGAATATCAGAATAAATCTATTTACAAAAAAATGTTTGTTGTAAAAAAGCGTGCGGTGCTAAATATCCATTTTTATATATACCTGGTTGGGAACCATAATAAAAATATAATTTAAAGCATCCCAAGCCTTTTCACAACAAAATAATAAGGTAATAGCTGAACAAATGATGAAATCTTAGAATCCTAAAACTTAGTTTGATAAAGAAGTTTTGCGACTTCTTGAAGATATATGGTGAATTTTTAAGAAATTTTTCTAGTGAAATATGTTGTCGAACCAATCTTTAAGAAAAACTCAAGTCATTCTCTGCTTTTGTTTGAGCTGTTGTGGGTATGTGTAAGTTGTATTCACAAACATATTTTTTTCATTCTCTTTGTTCTTCGGGATGCTGGTCAAGATCCAATCTAAATCAATTTGCATTAATGAGTACTAGTAATTGCCGGAAAAATTTCTGTTTACCTAGAACGGCCGCCACAAGAGCAGACTTCAATCATCAATCTCAATTATATCTATTGTTATATAGCAATATGGAATAAATATTGATGAGATTGTCTCCACCAAACCCATTACAGAGGTATAGATTCTATGTAAATTTTTATGAAAACCACAAAATGTTTTTCTCGTTCGCCTCTCGCCGTTGCGTGAGAATGTGAATGTGTATAATAATCTGTGGCGTGTAATTAGGAATTATATATGTAAGAAGGAGACAATCATGTCATATTAGTCCTTCTTAATGAAGCAGATAATGGTAGACTAACTCACGCACCGCACTTGACGCTCCCGAGCAATCATTAGCGTTTTCTCGCTCTCGAAGACATTCACTCTAGAAAATCTCCTGAGGTTATGGTAAATAAACAACCCAACGCGAATGCACTGCCTGTGTCATATGCAACTAACAATTTATCATCGTATTTGCTATGAGAAGAACCAGCTTCGAGATTGATTAGATGAATTGTTCTAGTCGTTTCTGAATTTTGCATATGCATGTCATCATTGAGGCTTTTCTCTACTAACCTTGGTTTTCCGTCACTGACTCCTCCAATGGAACTCTTCTGAACGCTTAATCGGGGTTGATCATTTCGCATGTTATTTATGTTTTTTTCAGAAGTTATTGTGAGACTTGGCTTCCAATATGATTTCCTTCCATTCTTTCCTATTTCTACTGGCCAAACTTCGAAGCTATGACTTGTCGAATTATTTTTGTGAAGAGAAAAAAATTAAATTTGTTTGTTCAGAGTTGTCATTTTCATTATTAGTGATACTATTGATCAATTGTATCCAATGTTGTTTTTCCGAATGTTCTATTGCGTACAGATACCTATATTAATAGCGAGTATTTTATCTATCAAAGAATAAAAAGTTTTTTAGAAAAATGCAATAATATAATCAACGGTTTCAGTTGGACAGTTATTTGGCCTGGGCCAAATAACTGTCAAACAACCATTAAAAAAATTCTGTTCAATGAACCATCTGATCTGATGAATTGAAAGGGGTATATTTCTAGAAGAGATTCCAGTTTGTGTCTGGGAGTTAGTCCTTTGCAAGATCTACACATCTTTCTATAGAGTTAATTTCGAAATTGAATGCTTTCTTCCTTTCTTTGAAAGATACACTTTTTTTATAAAAATAAAGAATTAGATTCTGATATAAAAAACGTAGTGAAACTTTCGCGCTCAAAAAATTAATGTATTTCATAGATATTTGTTCATTTACAGAGAAAATCAAAACATCATTTTCAGAATTGTTCATTCACACTAAAGGAATATCTGGAGATGAAAGGCCAAAGTTGAAAAACTCCCTTGACCTAATTAGTTGATTCAATAGTAAAATTTCACTAATGCCTCCAAACAATTTGGGTGAATTGAAAACATAAAAAGATACAGTTCATCACTCTTGATAGTAACTATTTTTTTTTTAGTACATTAATACTGTCATCACAAAAACAGATGCTGTTCGCGACGCTGAACTTGTAATGCAACAAAGTTAAATTAATTATTGCTCTATTAACCAAATGAAAACAGTGAGTACAGATTCCTACTAATTTGATGATTTCTCTTGTGACACATTTTACAGGAATAGCCTCGTCACTGCAATTTATTGTTCATAATTTGTGTCGTCTCTCAAGAAAACAAATTAGTTTTACGTAATTCGGTACTTCCAAGATGGTTGATTTATCAATCAAAGCAAACGGTTGAGATGAGACAACTGTTTTTCGAGACGATGTCCGGTATTTGCCAGCTGTGGTTTTTTGTCACATTTCAACTCTTTTGCCTGATACGGAAGTAAATCACAAAATGACATCATTGTTGATATGACTTATCAAGTAATTAAATTAGTTCAAACAACTAATTCAGAGACACTTACGCGTTCACTGATAATATTGATAGATTAAATAGAAAGAAGAGAGAACTTGAAAATTTCCTTAGTTGTTTCATCTCGAGAAACTGAACGCAATACAGATGCAGTCACCAATTTCGTAGTCAAAAAAACTCTTATAGTTTTCTCTCTCACTTTCTGTGTGAATGTTCTCCAACAATTTCAAAAAATTTTGTTCAAAACCATCATTGAATGTCATTAGATCCACAAGGGCATATATAAGTGATATCTCAAATCACTTCTTTCATCAATGCTATTGAAGTGAAATGACAAATATAGATTTGAAATATATACTTCATTGTGAGATTTTCTTTGAACAGTTTACCAAACCGCTACACGTGTTTAGCTATACAATAGCTTTCTTGGAAGTGTTCAAAGCCAATTTATGCTACATATTCATTTTCACTAACGTTATATAACAATTAGAACATTCGACCTTACCTCCTAATAACTAATCAAGTTCGGGTATAAATGAATAATTTTTCAGACATTATCAAGGAAACTACCTACTCAATGACTAATGATTTTACCAGAGTTTGGGTATAAGCTGAATGAAAATTTTAATATTTTAAATGAAATGTTGCTAACTTTTTTAATTGACATGTGATTACTACTTTGGAAAACAGATTCAATAGAGGAGAAGAACTCACTTCTATTTGGTTATTCGGTGAATTTTTGTGAGTTAGTAACCAACAAAAACATCCCACGATTGTATGGTTGGTATGGCTCGTTTATTGAAAAAGTTAAAATTTTAAGTGGCAAATTTATTAAAAGAAATAAAGACAAAACTTCAATATCGCATGAAATTAAACCCATGGTTCTTGTGCAGAATTTTATATAGGCCAAACGGTGAGAACCATTTCTCAAAGATTAAATGAACATAGAAGTAATTTTTTGTTTCTTGATATTTCTGCAGAGGAGCCAAGCTATTTCTATCATCATTTGTTGCGATAATATGGAAACAATTTCGATTTTTCAGTCGCTTTGCTGAAAATTATATATCTTCGTTCAACCATATTCCATATTTTTTTCAAAATTTTCATCAGAAAATTTTCATAATGCCGCTTAAACAATTTCCACATTTTTTTTTTCAATAATTGAATGATTTTTACAAACATTTTTATTTATAGCCGTTTTTTGCTAAAACCGTAGCTTTCTCGGTAGAAATAAGAAAGCTACGGTGTTAACGAAACAAGCCTAGAAATAAATGTTTGTGAACATGTTTAATTATTATCATGGATAGTGTTATTCATTTTCATCAAGTAACGGGTCTATCCATTCATAATGCGTAAAATTTGTATTCTATTATGGAAAATCTAATTGCGATATTTTAAATGGGTCTAGAATAGAGAAGAACTTTGTGAATCGTCTCAGTAGACCTACGTCATTATCTCACTCTTCTAGAGAAAACATAATTGATGTTCTGATGGCTGAAAATGAAACATTTCGTAATATTATCAAAAATCCCCTTCTTGATGGTGTATTTATTGTCTTCGTTTCATTTATTTCGAAGTGAGATGAAGTAATTTTGTGCGATTTTGTGGAGAAAGTTCAAATCCATATCAAAAAATCAATTCATAATAGCAAATGTTATTAATTCTGTGATATAATTCTCATACTGATAATCATTTTAATGCCATAGAAAAAAGTAATACATTTGTTCACTCTTCGAACAAGTTTGAGTATTTGAAAATAATAAATAAAAATAGTTGCTTCTCTGAAAATTCATTCACGGACTCAGCAAATACTGTTAATTATTAATGATTTGTTACTAACGTGTACAATAATGAATAAAATGGTGTAAGTAAATCCTTTATTTTTCTCTGCAAATTTCAATGAATACTTCATTAGACACTGTCAAACACTCAAGCTAATCAATCATAACATTGTGCAAAAGCGTTAATGAGTTGATGAATGTTGATTATTGTGTTTTTCAGTTTTGCAAATTTCTGATTTCTTACATGAAATTCCCAGGTAATAGTAACACTGCATTATTTTTAATGACACTTCAGACCATTATTGATGAATAAACAAATGAACAAGTCAATAATATCGAACTACGTATTCAACACAATTTGATTATACAGTGACATAACTTAAGGCCACGCCATTTGTTAACATATATAAGAGAAATTTGATTTTGCAACTAATTTTTGTCCGAAAAAGACACCATTTTATTTTTCACATGCCATTCTGCCAAATTTAACATTTATGGAAATTTATAAAAATTTCTCAGTAAAAAGTTCTTCAGTTTTCAATTTCATATATTTTCACCAAATTTTGACTCTCCACTGTCACTTTTAATCAACCAAATTCCTTTAAATTTTTTATCTTTCGCTCTACTGATCAAAAAAAAAATTTAAACTTCATATTATTATTCTCAAAAAAGTATCTCACGATTGAAGAAAAACCATATCGAAAGGTTTCAAAATTGGAAAATTAGGTTAACCACATGCACTAAAAAGACGGTTTTTATGAAGTGCCTCGATTTTTCGTCTGGTTTGAATCATGTTTTTTTCAAATCGGTGAAGTGAGAGTTGGAAAAATTCACTGAGAGAGAAATAATGAATTACCATTTTTCCCTCACACCTTTGAACAATGAAATGAGTCTATTGAATGGCTCAGTGGGAAGTATTAGTTTTTCAGGTCGTCTTGAGAAGTGGAAATGAGATGGAAATATTTTGAAAATTCAAAATACAATACTGATATATGTTATTTCTGTTGATCACTTGAATAAGATGAACTATATCTGCGGATTCTTCAAATTCTAAGAGAAGTAAAATTTAAATAAATCATAAAATCGAAAATCAACTTTGTACACTCACAGAATTCAGATACATTTTCCTGTCAACTTATTCAACAAGATGATTGAATATTGAATTTTTCCATATACAATATTGTCGATTGAATTCGATAAACACTACGTTCAAGGTTTTCGCCGTTTGAAGTGGTGCAGAAGGAGGGGTATACTTAAAAATTCGCATCATGAAAACATGACATTGTACATCTTTAAGATAAAGATATCCCATTCATGTTGATTGACTGAACAAGATAACCGTCTGAAAATCCGGAAAAAATTGATAAAAAGTAACTGTGTACACCTTAAAATTGAGATATGTTATATCTATTTATCGATTCAACAAGATGAATATCACGTCTGAGTTTTAAAGTCAGTCTAAGTGGGAGCAAATTGGGTGGATTTTCCAAAAAAGTTGTATCAATTGAGGTTGAATTCACTTCAGTCGATCACCAGGAATGATATATCTGAATCTTGTATGTGTAAGAATTCAAATTATGATGATACGATTTTTCAAATTTTCGACTCCATTTCCACCTCTTCAGATAGCTTGACATAAAAGTTTATTATCATGTCCATATGGTCAACAGGAATAATATGTCTCAATCTTGTAGATGTACAAATAGTTTGGCTTTCGTCCAACCCATGTTAGGAATCACACGTTGAAGGGTAACACCTCGTTAGTCCTTAGCACGCACAAGTTTTGACTTCTGAGGGTTGTCGTTCGTAGGGATGCGACAGCTGGTTAACGGATTTTAAACAGATTCAAACATACTGAACATGTAGTTCACATGTAATATTTTTTTCTAAAATTACTATCAAGCTGTCATTCGATTCTTATTGTCACGTAGAAAGTTCAAAGAGAAGTTCGAAAAGCCGCTGAAAAAAATTACAAAAGTTATAAACAAATCAGTAACAGACTAATTTAGGTCTGGCTATTTTGAATATCTCGAAAAATATTCAAAATTTTCGAACTGAAAAAAAATCGAATTTACCAAGAAAAGTTTCGAATACCGAAGCTGTACCACGATTATTTATAATTTTTACAAAGTATTTGTATTTGGTATTACAGTAATACAGGTATTTGAAAACAAATAAATTATTTTTAACTATAACAAATTTTTTCTTAAGCAAACAAGTAAAATACAAAATGAGATTTATTTCAAATTTCAAATAACAATAGAATTTATGATTTTTGGAAAAAAAATTATTCCTTAATTTCCATATTTGGTCGCAAAAAAACGATTGTTAATAAATAAACGCATTTTTAGCAACTAATAATTTTTTCAAGGAACCGTTTCTCTCTGAAAATAATAATTTCCATCAATGAGTATATTTTCATCCCCTAATTTTTATATTTATTATGTTCAAATCATTTTTTAATTGCTATGTCAAATTGAAGCACCGCGCGTGAAAGTCAGACTATCCGTTTTTGGCTCTAGTTTCAGGGCTGTGTAAAAATTATAAGTAATAGAGGTACAGCTCCGGAAGCCAAAACTTTTTTTTAGCAAATTTGAAGGTCTGTTTTAAAATTCGAAAATTTAAAATATTTTTCGAGATATTCAAAAAACCAAACCTCAATTTTTTTATTGATTTGTTTATAAATTTTGTAATTTTTTTTAGTGCCTTCTCGAACTTTTTGTCAAACTTTCTACATCAGAATACGAATCGAATGACACGTTGATCGTAATTTTCGGAGATTATACAAAAATTTTCATATTTTCAAGGAAAAATTTCACATGTGAACTAGACTAATATATCGTACTTGGCTTCCCAACTTGAATAAAGTAGCGAAATGGCAACTAACTAATAATACAGGATAGCTTGTACTACAGCCAATGTTCACATAATCCATCAACAACTTTTCTTAGACATATGCCAATGAAATTTGAAATATAAAGCAACTTTCGAAAAGAAAACAACCAAATAGCTAATTTCAAATTCTGAAGACGGAACCAGATCTCTATAACGTCAACCCTATAAAATGGTTAGCTCCTTTTTCGATTGTCCAAATTATTGAATACGACAAATTACTAGTAAACAAACATTTTTTGAGGAAATTTTACTGATTTTGCGCAGTTACTTTCGGTACTCGAATGAAGTTCTGCGTTACTGATTTTCATTTATTCCAATTTTGAAAAGTGAATAGTCCCAAGAAAGGTCGAAGAACTGTGATCCCTCCACGAAAAATTACTTTTGTTCAATTATGAGGACGTGTTGTTTCACTCATTCAAATTCATTCAAACTACTGATTCCCATGGAAAAAATTCAAAACATTTTACGATTCGACTATATAAGCAAATTTGCTTGTATAGTTGAATTGTTTCAATTCTGGTACATTCACACTTCTGCCTGCATAATTTCTCACAAGCTTGTAAATTGTTCTGGACACCTGTTCAACGAGTATAATTAGTTAAAGAATGACAGCATAAGCGAATATTTGTCATCAGTCAGATTGAAAACATTATAATCCGGTATTCGTAGTAACTCTGTGATTATCATTATTGCATCTATACAACTAGCAAGTTACATTTATAGGTAACTTGAACAGTCAGAAATGAACACTATGAAATATGTGAACGGGTTTTTGAACAACTTAAAGTTTTGCAATGAAAATAATACAGACAAAATGAATTGCGTTTTGCCGCGGTCGGGGAAAAACTTCAAATAATAATGAAGAATTTTGAAGACATTTGAAAAACATTGCTTTCTGGGATAGTGTGTCTTTCCTGTGTGTGTATATGAGCAATGCAGCAGGTCTTCACGGTGATCTGAAAGCAGTGTATGCACTTAAATTTACATGTTTTTTTCAAGGATAAAACACAAGCACTACAGAAAAATCCATAAGGCGCTCTCAGAGCGCCTTAAGATTGACATCGAATTTAAATCGCCGGAGATTAATTTCATATTTACTACACATAAACCATGAAAGAGTTCTTAAACAGTGAAGTTCGAGGTGTACTGAGTTGAGCCTCAAAACGACGAGGAGCCACATTCCGTCGCGTATTTCTGATATGTACCGCGCTTGACCCAATCAAATGTGCCATGTCACTTGAACACCTTCCAAGTATCTATAGAAGAGAGGCAAATCTCCAAACTTTCTTCGATATTCGAGGTTATCAATGTTGCACGTAATGTTCACGTCTTCAATCAGGCGGGATGGCTCTTTCCTGCATGGAATCAAGCAACTTCAGGGTATATTTGGGGGCAGAGCTCTATAAATGAGAACAATACTCCAAAGAAGGTTCAAAAATATATCACATGTTTCGCTATCGCACATGTTCTATTATCAGCATTCCCTATAAAGGCCCAAATTATATGATTAGTAATTTTTCAATATTGAAGGAACATTTCCAATAAAAAAATAGCTGGAAAAATGCCGGTACGAATTGAAAATTTATGTGGTGTATACATCTGGTTCAAAATGGGCAAACGTCAGTATTTTTATATCATACATTCGAAAATGTTACTACTACCCAACCAAAACTCTAGCTTTTACCGTTGATGAGTTCCATATGCAGAGCTTTGATTCCTGAAAATTAAAAATCTATATAAATTAGTATTCAATAGTTTCAAAAAAATAGAATATTGTGGAAATATTATGAATAAATTGAAAGGGGAGAAAGGGGTATATTTTTACGGGAGAATAATTTTTGAAAAAGAAGGGTTTTCCCATTTTCATACAAAAATTATGGTAAACTTAAAAAAAAAGGAAAAGCAATTATTTCCAAATTAAATTATTCAAAAATATGTCGTGCAAAGATCATGCAAAGAAGATAAAAGTAACTTTCAGACACAAACTGAAAAAAGGCTCTCTTAAAATAATTACTTTTATATAAATATTGAAAGACACTTTACAATTTCATGTGTACTCCAAATATTCGTAATGGAATTGAACCAGATATTATTTACAGGATGACTTCATAACATAGTATGTAACAAAGGTATAATTTCACTTACATATTGAACACTGTCATTCTCAATGGCCGAAATCGATGTTTCAGAATAAGTCTTATTGCTGAAGATGTAATAATATGACTAATATTATAAGATGAAGCAATTTATTCATAATATTACGGTTTCATTACACAGTTGAATCTACTCATGTCATCTATAACAGTACGTAATGACATTCATTCGTTTATATGATTCATTCCCAGCCATAGGAATCGTGTTAAAATTGAAAGGGGTATATCTTCAGGAAAGGTTAATTTTTTTGGGAAAGAAAGGTGTTGAATTTCAACTTCTTCATTTTCATAGAAGAAAGAAAGGTAGCATTTTAAAAGAATTTTTTTACGAAAATTTGTAGTTCATGCAAAGAAGCAGCTTTCAAAAACGGAGCCGAATTATTCTATTTCTATTTCAGTTCAGTATTTGTCTCTCCTGTGAAATATATTTCCTAACTCCGTCGTTTTACCAATTTTCTGGAATTTCAAGAAATGTGTCATTTTAAAACGAAAATACCCTATTCAAAAATTTTTTTTGTATCTCAAAAAAGATGTAGATTCTAAAAATGTGCTCATGCACATATTTACTAACAATTTTCGACAGGTATGAAACGCTTAATCAACACATGATTACCAAAATAATTTAATTGGGTTTTCAGTGTGACCCATTTAAGATGGAAGCACCCTTATAAAACTTACTTTTTTTAACCGATTGGAATGATTTTTTTTTGTTAGGTAGATT